>JAXCGZ010015605.1:0-61156 GCA_037179515.1 Halocaridina rubra | reverse complement strand
TAGTTCTCAGAATAGCACCTAGATAGGTTCTCAGAAGTATCGGGTAAATGGAAAATCGCGTGAAAAAACGAGTTATTTTCCATAGGAAACAATGATAAAGGGCATAGATACGTTCCAAACCTTACATAGACACACCATGCCAAAGATATAAGATAAGTGGAAAACACATTTTATTACTACATAGCAAAGCAGAAAGCCTTGTATCTATTTTTAAGAGTATACAAAAGATATTCGTATTCACTTTACAGCTAGAAATTAACATACATTACTATAATTTATTATGCAGGGGGCAACAGTTATACAGTACACTGGGATATGCATGGTGGCAGTGAGCAAGTAACTTATGTGGTAGAAGAGGAGGAGGATGCAGAAGAACGAACCTCTATCTGCAAATGCATACAAAGATAAAATAAGAATTATAAATAACCAAAGCAAGACTAAAAAACGAAAAAAAAATTAATTATGCAATGCTTAAATCTACCATATGACAGATTAAAAAACTTAATCTACATTCTCTAGAGAGGCACAGAGTTAGGAGGGATATGACTGAGGTGCATAAATGGTTTAAAGGGATTAACAAGGGTGATATTAATAAAGTTTAAAAAATTTATGATCAAACCAGAACTCGTAATGGGTAATGGATTTAATCTTGATAAATTTAGGTTCAGAAGGGAAATTGGTGAAAATTGGCTTGGTAATACCGTAGAGTATTCCTAGTAGGATAATAAATGCCAATACCTTAGACACCTTCAAATGTAGATTAGATAGATATATGACAGAGGTAGGGTGGGTGTATATATAATGTATAATGATGATCTTTTCTTATCGTAATCCTCTTTGTACTGGTGGAAGAAGCTTCCGCGGGCGCTTATTTACTATATTAATTTTTTCATTTTTTTATTTTATTTTTATTTTTTATTAAATATAGTAAATAAGCACCCGCGGAGGCTTCTTCCAACAGTACAAAGAGGATTACGATAAGAAAAGATCATCATCATTATACATTATATATACACCCACCCTTTTGGGTAGAATAGAATGTTGGAGAGAGAGAGAGAGAAAGACATCTTTAATTAACTCATGTTCATTCAACCAAAACTACATTATTTATTGTAAAAATAATGGTTTCATTACAAATTCGTAATAATAATGATATTAATAATAGTAATAATAATAATAATAATAATCTCCACAATCATCATCAAAGGAAAATTATTGTTAAAAATAATAATAATAATAATAATAATAATAATAATAATAATAATAATAATAATAATAATAATAATAATAATAATAATATCTAAGGAGAATTTTTGGAATAGACATCATGAGAGTAATGCAGAGGTATATTAAAACCCAGCAGAGAGCTGGATATTCATTACACATCTTTTATAATCCCTTCACATCTGACAGGTCATTACACTCTCCATCTGTTTCTCTTTACAGCCTGATAAAGGCTGTTTTATTTTATCATTTTATGGTCCATCCTGGTGTCATAATAATCTTTAAAAAAAAAAAAATGTGAGGCGTTATTCGCGAAATCCAAGTTTTTTACTATTATTTTTTGGGGGGGCGTTATTGCAGTTTCGCGGATAAAAAAATCGCGTATAAAAGGAACAAGGTGTGTATATATATATATATATATATATATATATATATATATATATATATATATATATATATATATATATATATATATATATATATATATATATATATATATATATATATATATATATATATATATATATGTATATATATATATATATATATATATATATATATACAGTAATCCCTCACTATATCACGGTTCACCTATCGCTAATTCAGTGCATCATGGTTTTTAGTGAGCTTTTTTTTTCTGTGTATATGCGAGAATATTAAAATATTAAAAAATTTAAATTTTCAGTATTTTCATTATTTTATTGAAAAAAAATCATTATTTTCTTTATAAAAAAATGTATTTCCCAGCCTAAGAATAATAAAACAGTAAGAAATAATAAAAAAAAAACATAAATTTAAACATGTAACTCTGCACCATAGAAAGTACGATACCGGTATCGGAATTTCGGAAAATGCAAAGGGTCGCACCTTCGTGAGCCAGAACATATTAGTATTTCCAGTATTTTCATTATTTTATTGATAAAAAAAAAGTATTTCCTAGCCTAAGAATAATAAAACAGTAAAAAATAGTAAAAAACATAAATTTAAACATATAACTCACAGTATTGCACCATGTGAAATAATGCACGATAGCATACACTGTATTGGCGTCTTGGAAAATGCAAAGGCTCGCACCTACGTGAGATAGTTCATGGGATGCTATTGGCTGAAAGGGTGGGAAACAACTAATCACATAATCGTTTTTCTGTATGTTCTGTATCATGGGGTCTGATTGGCTTTTTGATTGAAGCTTGGTTCTCTCATCACGTTTGCGTTGTGCTTCTTACGTTGTGCTTGTGATTTTTTTTGGTCATGTATTTCAACCTCTGCAATGCTTCCTAAGCATCCTTCATCTTCTAAGGCTTCTGGTAGTGAGCCTAAGCAGCAAAGGAAGATGTTAACCATAACAGATAAGGTAAAACTGTTCAATATACTGAAGGAAAGAAGAAGGTTTGCGGATGTCGGCCGCCATTTTTGCCTCAACGAATCTACTGTTCGCTAAATCAAAAAGGACGAGGCAAATATCAGGAAAACAGTGACTATTTTCTTTAGTAAAACAGCAAAGAGTGTCGTAACACCCCACAATAAGATAACAGTGCAGATGGAATCTGCTTTGGCCCTGTGGATTGCTGATTGC
Source organism: Halocaridina rubra (assembly GCA_037179515.1). Lineage (NCBI taxonomy): Eukaryota > Metazoa > Arthropoda > Malacostraca > Decapoda > Atyidae > Halocaridina > Halocaridina rubra. Next base: position 58,356 of record JAXCGZ010015605.1, on the reverse strand, counting down.
AGAAAAAAGAACATCAGCATAGACAGCAATATTATACAAACAAAGGCGAAGAAGCTGTACAATACATTCGGTGCAAACAAACCCGACGATGACAGTGGCGACCATGGAGAAGAGGAGAGAGGAGAAGATATCAGCGTTCCACAACCAGGACCCTCCAGCGATTCTCCACCGAGGAAACAATCGTTCGTGACAAGCAAGGGATGGTTCGCCAAATTTCAAAAAAGCTATGGCCTAAAGAGCATTTCGGTTTATGCCGAAGCTGCTTCTACAGATACAGCTGCAGCTGAAGATTATGTGAACAACGATTTTAAGAAAATTATCACTGAAGGGGAATAATGCTCCTGAGCAAGTGTTTAACATGGATGAGACTGGGTTATTTTGGAAGAGAATGCCGTCTAGCACTTTTCTCTTCAAGTAAGAAGCTAAAGCTATGGGATTTAAAGCACACAAAGACTGTGTTACCCTCATCATGTGCGGGAATGCTGCGGGTTTCATGTTAAAGCCCGGGCTTATCTACAAGTCAAAGAACCCTAGGGCTTTGAAGATTAAGAATAAGAATCTGCTGCCAGTGTATTTGATGCATAACCCTAAGGCCTGGATCACAAAAAGCCTCACATCGGACTGGTTTCACCAATGCTTTATCCCTCAGATCAAAATTTATCTTGCGGAAAAGGGCCTTGGATTTAAAGTCCTTATTTTGATGGATAATGCTGGTGGCCACACAACTAATCTCGAATATAATGGTGTTCAAGTAGAGTTCCTGCCACCGAATACGACATCACTGATTCAGCCTATGGATCAAGGCGTTATTCATGCGTTCAAGGCCCTCTACACACGAATTGCCCTGGCGAACCTGGTTGAATCCATGGATTCTGACAAAGAATTCTCAATGAAGACTTCCTGGCGTAACTACACGATTGCTACATGCCTTCAAAATATTCAGAATGAAATTAATGAGATGAAGACGGCCATAATCAATGCCAGCTGGAAGAAATTGTGGCTCAAAGTCATCTACGACTACAAAGGATTCGCTCCTAATGAGGTCCATAACTCGGCAGTTGCGAAAGCTGTGAAATTGACTCCATTTCTAGGAGGAGAAGGCTTTGAAGATATGATTTAGAAAGACGTGAATGAACTAATCGACTACCACTCGCAGCCTTTGACTGATGAAGACTTGCAGGAAATGACAAAATCAGTGAGTGAAGAACAGGAAGAAGAACAACCAGGAAACGTGCGAAGAATTCTAAGAACCTGGCTTACACTCGAACGTCTGGCAGCCATGTATGAACATGTGAAAGCAGTCCAACAACTCTCGCAAGAACAACGATAATATGGTTCGTTCGGTGACCTTCTGCAATCTTCTCAACGATGCCAAGATTCCTCACAGACCATCTTCCAACAAAAGAAGAAACAGAGACAGGAACTCCCCATTATCATGTTCTTCTCTCGCAAAAAGCAGCCATAAAGCTGTCATTGGCTGCGTAATAATTTCCTCTGGAGTCTATACACGTCATCATCACCTCATTCAAGGTAAGTTTACCTGTCACGTTCATATATATTTACACTTGCATGCTGTTATTTATAAAGTAAAGGGTGTTTTTTAACAGTGCAGGGAGGGTTTATACAGTATAGGTAAAAATAAATGTAAAATAGCTATGTATATGAGTATGTCACATCATCATCACCTCATTCACGATAAGTTTACCTATCACTTCCATATAAATATACACTTGCACGCTGTTATTAATAAAGTAAAGGGTGTTTTTTTTAACAGTGCAGGGAGGGTTTATACAGTAAAGGTAAAAATAAATGTAAAATACCTATGTATATAGGGTGATCCAACTTCGTGGAAATTCACCTATTGTGGCCGGTCCCAGAACCGAACCCCCGCGATAAACGAGGGATCACTGTATATATATATATATATATATATATATATATATATATATATATATATATATATATATATATATATATATATATATATATATATATATATATATATATATATATATATATATATATATATATATATATATATATATATATATATATATATATATATATATATATATATATATATATATATATATATATATATATATATATATATATATATATATATATATATATATATATATATATATATATATATATATATATATATATATATATATATATATATATATATATATATATATATATATATATATATATATATATATGTGTGTGTGTGTGTGTATGTATGTATGTATGTATGTTTGTATGTGATTACCTAATTGTGAATACCTAATTGTGTTTACGGGAAAGAGCCCAAAGCTCGTATCTTCCCGTCTCCTGATCGGTTCCATTTTATGCTTAGTGATACTTATCATACCTGTCCTTAAAACTATGGATTGAGATAGCATTAACTACCTCCTCGCTTAGCCAATTCCAATTATCAACTACTCTTACACTGAAAAAGTATTTTCTTACATCCTGCAAAGAAGTTTTCTTACGAAGCTTCAAACTATGACCTCTAGTTCTAGAGCCAGCCATATCAAAATATCGATCCCTATCCACTCTATCATAACCATGAAGGAATTTAAAGACTGTCACCATATCCCCCCTCACTCTTCTAGCTTCGAGTGATGGTAAGTCTAATTCCCTCAACCTCTCATCATAATTGAGATTGCGTATTTCTGGCACCAGTTTCGTGGCATGTCTTTGAACTTTTTCAAGCTTAGCTATGTGCTTTTGCAAGTGCGGATTCCAAAAGGGGGCTGCATATTCCAGTTTTGGCCTCACATAGGTTACATAAATATTTCTGAACATTTCCTTGTCCATGTGCCTGAATGCTACCCTTACATTTGATAAGAATGCATATGCTGCCCTTACTATGCCATTTATATGTATTTCTGGAGACAAATCTGCCAGTATGTTTACTCATAGATCTCTCTCATTTTCTGTCTCTTGAAGTTGTACTCCAGCCACCGAGTAGTCAAGCTTGGGCCTTCTTGCACTTGTACCCATTCTCATTACCTTACATTTTGAAGTATTGAATTTCATTAGACATTTTTCTGACCACTCATGAAGATTATTTAGATCCTCCTGAAGTTCTCTACCATTGTTCTCGTTTTTTACTTTCTTCACAATCTTTGTATCATCTGCAAACATATTCATGAATGAATTTACAGACTCTGGTAGGTCATTTACATATACAAGGAACAAAAGTGGCCTTAAAACTGAACCCTGTGGAACTCCACTACTAACTCTTCTCCATTAATACACTGAGTGTCTTACTCTAACCCTCTGTTCCCTTCCTTCTAAGTAAGTTTTTATCCATTCCAAAACATTTCCACCTATTCTAGCCATTGATTGCAGCTTCCTAATAAGTCTCCCATGTGGAACAGTGTCAAATGCTTTCTGAAAGTCTAGGAATATGCAATCTGCCCAGCCCTCTCTTTCCTGTAAGATTTGGCTTACCTCATCATAAAATTCTAATAAGTTTGTTACTGTTGATCTACCTTCTCTGAAGCCATGTTGCCTCACTGACAAAAAGTTGAAGGATTCCAAGTGAAGAGAGATATGTTTCCTTGGTAGTTTCTCCATAACTTTGCAAACTGTGCTGGTCAAGGAAACTGGTCTATAGTTCAGAGCCGTATCCCTCCTTCCCTTTTTGAAAATAGGTATCACATTTGCTTGTTTCCAGCATCTTGGAATCTCCCCTGACTCCAGTGACTTTTTAAATATGATACTTAGTGCCACTGATATTGAGTTTGCGCATTTTTTAAGCACATGAGGGGATATGTCATCAGGACCTGTAGCTTTATGAACATCTAAATCCATCAGCGCTTTGCATACCTCTGTGGCTGTAAGGTTGATGTTCTCTAATACCGGCCCTTGAGCTTCTATCACTGCAATCTGAGGGGGTGGGGTATTTTCTACTGTAAATACTGACTGAAACTCCTTGTTCAATTCTTTGCAGATCTCTTCATCCGTCTCAGTGATGCTTCCATCCGCTCTCTTTAGCCTTAAAACCTGTTCTTTTACCTTCAGTTTTCCTCTGATAAAGCTGTGGAAAAGCTTGGGATTTTCTTTAGCCTTCCTGGTGATGTCCCTCTCATAGTCTCTCTCTGACTCTCTCCTTTTACTTAGGTAGTCATTTCTTGCTCTTTTGTAGGTCTGCCAGGCATTTATGTTTTTTCTCCTCCTATACCTTTTCCAGCATTTGTCTCTCCACTCCTTAGCTCTTTTACACCCATTATCGAACCATTTCTCTCTGGCATGAATTACACCTACTTTGGTGACAGGTATGCAGCAATCTACCATCTTCCCATATTTCTCACAAAAGATGTCAAACATTTCTTGTACAGATTTGTTGTAAAATAAGGTTCTCCAGTCAAGAACTGCAAAAAGCTCATTCATTTTGATGTAATCTCCTTTCGGATAGTTCCTCCTCATGTCCTCAGTGCCTCTACTCTCAGGAAGAATATCTTCAATGATATATTCCATCAACAACACACAGTGGTCACTCTTTCCAATTAGTGGCACATACTCAATTTTTTCAATATCCAACACATTATCTGTGAACACTAGATCAAGTAGTGATGGCTCATCCCCACCCCTGGCCCTTATTGGTTCCATTACATGTTGGTGTAGGAAATTCCCTTGTACGCAATATGTATGTATATATATATATATATATATATATATATATATATATATATATATATATATATATATATATATATATATATATATATATATATATATGGTAAAGTGCTTATATGATTATTGTTGATATCTATTTAGATTGAAATTTGAATTAAATGTGAAAACGAATCCACAATTTTTTTTTTTTTTTTTTTTTATGGATTGGATAGGATAGGAAGGGAAAAAGGGGGAGGGAATTAAGGATATAAGGGGTGAGGTTGGGAGAAACTGTAATATGAACAAAAATGCATTCAGAGAGAATGCGTTCATGCCTAGTACAGCAAGTAAGCTGTAAGGTTGGTTTCTCTTTTAAAACCTTCTGTGGCGCAGTTGGTAGTGCCTTGGCACAGTAATTATGTGTCCCAGGTTCGAGTCCCAGTCGAGGTAAAATATGATTCATATTTTCACATATGGTAATGTACTTATTTGATTATTGTTGATACCCAATTAAATTGGAATTTGAATTATATGTGAAACGAAGCCAAGAGCGAGGTTGGGAGAAACTGTAATATGAACAAAAAGGCATTCAGATAGAATGCATTAATTCCTAGTAATTACCTAATTGTGCTTACGGGAGAGAGCTCCGAGCTAATAACTTCCCGTCTCCTGGTCGGTTCCATTTTGTACTTAGTGATTATAGCAATTAAGCTGTAAGGTTGTTTTCACTTTTAAGACCTTCTGTGGTGTAGTTGGCAATGCCTTGGCACACTAATTATTATGTGTCCTAGGTGCGAGTCCCTGTCAGGGTAAAATATGATTCATATATAGATATATATATATATATATATATATATATATATATATATATATATATATATATATATATATATATATATATATATATATATATATATATATATATATATATATATATATATATATATATATATATATATATATATTATTTGTTATTTTTTATCATAGCTAGGTCAGTAGGGAGCCTTTATATCAATGATGGTTACATTATTGTTACAGTCAGTACTTGAAATTTTCAAGTAAAGAAAAAACTGAAGTTCAGTGTTTCTGGCTATCTAATAGTGACATTATCCATTAGTCAGTCATATTAGCCACTATTGCTGTAAATTGTAGTGCACTCGACTCTAGATGTGACATACCCATGTTTGAGCCCAATGTGAAGGGTTACAAAGGGCATTCAGCCCTATATCCCACTTCTAACCTTTATGTAATTACCTAATTTTGCTTACGGAAAAGAGCCCCATGCTCGTAACTCCCCGTCTCCTGGTCGGTTCCATTTTTGTATTTGATGATGCTTATCATACTTGTCCTTAAAACTATGGATAGAGTTAGCCTTAACTGCCTCCTTGCTTAGCGAATTACAATCATCAACTACATTTACACTTAAAAGAGTACTTCCTTACATCCTGCAAAGTTTTCTTACTTAGCTTCAAACTCTGACCTCTAGTTCTAGTGCCAGCCATATCAAAATATCGATCCCTATTCACTTTGTCATAACCATGAAGGCATTTTACGAACCGTCACCATTTCCCCCCGCATTCTTCTAGCTTCGTAAGTTTAATTCCCTCAGTCTCTCCTCATAACTGAGTTTGCGTATTTCTGGTACATGTTTCATTGTATGTCTTTGAACTTTTTGCAGCTTAACTATGTGATTTTTTAAGTGTGAATTCCAAAAGGGGACTGCATATTCAAGTTTTAGCCTCACATATGTTGCATAAATATTTCTGAACATTTCCTTGTCCATGTGCCTGAAGGCTACCCTTACATTTGCTAAAGGGTTATGATTAGTAGGTTGGCTATGGCACCAGCCGCCCGTTGAAAGACTACAACTGAAGGTATTAGGATGCAACTAGGACTGGTCCGGACAGTTCTAGGTTGAGTCTTCCTTCAGGACGGTTCTTTCCTCATGCCTACATCTACACTGAATATTCTGGCATATTCATTACACATCTCTTGCTATTCCATTACATTTGACAAGTCACAACATTCTGCACATCTGTCTCTTTTACTTTCCTTTTCCTCACATTTTGTCATTATTTATGGAAGGTTCACAACTAATGGCCCCAGTACCCGGCATAGTGGGGTGCGAAGAATCTCCGGGGATCGTGTTGACTCCACCATTGGCTTGAGGGCAGACACGCCTGGTGGTAGTAATGGTTCTGCTCTTAACCTTGCACCTCTCAATAGATCTGCTTCTTTCACTCTTCACTATTCAAACATTCGTGGGCTGAACTCTAATCTTTCGTCTGTGGAACAGCACTTGAGCACTTTCCTCCCTAATCTCCTCCTCCTATCTGAAACCCAGTTGTCTATACATGCTTCCACTGACCCTTTCCAAATCTCCCACTATAATCTATATACTCGTTTTTGTTCCAAAGGTGGGGTCTGTGCTTACTGCAACATTAACACTCCTACTGTGAGGCTCATGGACCTTGAATCTCCTGACTTTGATGTTCTCTGGCTAAAAGTCTATCTCTCCACTACCACTATCATTCTTTGCTTCTGCTACTGTTCTCCAAACTCCACCGAGTTTGTGTCTTTCTTTGAATATGATGCCGATAATAACGATCCTGTATCTAGTGGCATACTTACTACTTTATTATTAACATTATTGTAACATTTTTATTACAGCATTATTATTTTCTATGAAAGCTACATTTAATTTAACTATGTGTCTAACCCTCTTATTTGTTAGTTTAATTACATGTCTACTTATAAGTTACTATTAATGTTGAATAACCATTGCACAAAATGGAAAGAAATGTTTTTGTTTTGTTTGTTTTTTTGAATATCTCTCCTCGTGCCATGAGTCCTTGCTATCTTCTCACCCACATGCCGAAGTTCTCTACATTGGAGACTTCAATGTACACCACAGTGAGAGGCTTCATTCTTCTCACACTGATGTGGGAGGAAGCGAGGCACTTGCTTTCTCTATTACTCACGATCTGGAGCAAATTATCAAACATCCTACTCGCGTTCCTGAGCGTCACGAACATGCTGCAAACACTCTTGACCTATTTTTTACTTCTAACCCTTCAAACTACTCTTATTCTGTGCTTTCCCCTCTTGGTAAATCTGACCACTCCATGATCTCTGTCTCTTCCATTTTCGCTCCCCCACCACCAATCCCTCCTACTCAACGCCGACTTTGGCACTTCGAGCGAACCCAATATGAATATTTGCATAACTTTCTCTCTGACTTCCCATGGGACTACTTTCGGTCCCGCAACCCTGATCGGGTAGCTGTAAAAGTTGCCGAGATCATGACCACAGGTATGGAGGCGTACATCCCCTCTGCTACAAAAACTTTCTCTCCCCCTCTCCCCCTAAACCTTGGTTTGACCGTGCCTGCTCCATGGCTATCCAGGCTAGGAATCAGGCTCACCGATCTTACCAAGCCTCTCCTTCCGATTTAACTCGCTCTGCTTTTATTATAGCTAGGAATCGCTGTACAGCTCAGATTCGAAGGTCTAAGGCTTCCTTTATAAGAAGGAAAGTTGATGACCTTAACTCTTCTCCCACTGACAAATGCTTCTGGTCCTTAGCCAAAAACCTCTCCAAAAACTTCTGTAACTCAAGCTTTCCCCCTCTCATTCATTCTGATGGTTCTATAGCTTGCTCTCCCACTGACAAAGCCACTCTCTTTGGCTCTCATTTTTCTGCCAACTCTTCTATCAACGATTCCAGCGTACCTGTTCCTCAGTCTTTTCCCCTCTCTAACCCTATGCCCTCCCTTATCCTTTCTTCACACAAAGTTCATAAGGTTCTTCGCTCACTAAAGACAAACAAGGCATCTGGTCCCGATGGTATCCCTGCAAGGTTCCTTAAGGAGTTTGCAGATGAACTGGCTCCCGTGCTTTGCCGTCTTTTTCGCCTCTTTCTGTCAACCAGTATCTATCCTTCATCTTGGAAGCATGCTCTAGTTCAACCTGTTCCTAATAAGGGTGACCGCTCTATTCCTTCTAACTACCGACCTATTGCTCTAACCTCCTCTATTGCTAAAGTTTTCGAAACTTTGCTCAATGCTCACTTCTTGAAACGCCTTGAATCTAACTCACTTATCTCCGATCACCAGTACGGCTTCCGCAAGGCAAGATCCACTGGTGATCTCCTGTCCTATCCTACTCATGTATGGTCATCTTCTCTGAGGAACTATGGGGAATCCTTTGTCGTCGCCCTTGATATCTCTAAGGCTTTTGACAGAGTCTGGCACAAGGCTCTGTTGGCCAAACTCCCTGCCTATGGCTTTACCCCTTCTTTCTGTTCTCTGATTTCCAGTTTTCTTACTGACCGTTCTATATCTGTAGTTGTTGATGGCGCGACATCTAGCCCTTTCTCTGTTTCCAGTGGTGTTCCACAGGGCTCTGTTCTTTCACCTACTCTCTTCCTTCTCTTCATCAATGATCTTCTACAATCCCCATCTTCCTCTCTTCTTCATGCCTTTGCCGATGATTCTACCCTTCACTTTTCCTCTGCCTTTTCTTCACAACCTTCATCTGTTACTCGTAATCAATCTCGTATCACTCTTTCTTCTACTCTTAACTTCGATTTGCAGAGAGTATCTGAATGGGGCACTCAAAATTTAGTTAAATTCAATGCCTCCAAGACAGTTTCTGGCTATCTCTTTATCTTCTTCTCCTCCTGATAACCCTTTTGTCTTCGAAACTAATGAAATTTACCCTCTTAACTCTATCAATATATTAGGAATCCATATAGCCTCTTACTTGTCTTGGAGAAATCACATAATCCAAATTTCTAAATCTTCATCCAAAAAATTGGGGGTTTTGTTTCGTTTTCGTTATTACTTTTCCTCATTGCTGTTACTTAAAATTTACAAAGGTCTTATCCGCCCCTGCTTAGAATACTGCTCATACATCGGGAGTGCTTCTTCCTTTACTTATCTTCTTGATAGGGTTGAATCTAAGGCAGTCAGACTCATTAATGATCCTTCTCTTACTTCTAACTTGGATGCTCTGACAAGTTGGCGAGTTGCATCCCTCCTCCACTGCCGAGGCCGCGTAACACTCGCCAAGCGGCCTCATCTCACAGGTACTGTGTGGAGATTTGTAGCTCACGGATTGGTCGGTGCAGCGACTGCTTCTTCCCATCTACCTCCAGACTCTGGAACTCTCTTCCTCCTTCTGTCTTTCCTAATTCTTATGACCTTTCATCCTTCAAAAAGCAGATCTATCGTCATCTCAGAGCCTAGTCATCCATATCTCTGGGTCCTCTTTTCTTTGACTGTTTTTTTCTGTCTGTCGTTTTCCTTTGAGTGGCATTACCTCATTTCTGCCTTGCCCTTAACCTTGTTCTTTTCCTTCGTCTTGGTATATTCTCGTGCCCGGGCCTTTGTTGATGAGAGCAGTTTCTGCGTGTCCCGGTGTCACAAAAAAAAAAAAAAAAAAATATGCTGTCCTTATTATGCCATTTATATGCATTTCCGGAGATAAATCTGCCAGTATATTTACTCCTAGATTTCTCTCATTCTCTGTCTCTTGAAGTTTTACTTCTGCTATTGAGTATTCAAGTTTGGGCCTTCTCGCACTTGAACCCATTCTCGTTACCTTACATTTAGAAGTATTAAATTTCATTAGCCACTTTTCTGACCACTCATGCAGACTATTTAGGTCCTCCGAAAGTTCTCTACCATTGTTCTCGTCTTTTACTTTCTTCACAATCTTTGTATCATCTGCAAACATATTCATGAATAAATTTAGACTGGTAGGTCATTTACATATACAAGAAACAAAAGTAGCCTAAACTGAACCCTGTGAAACTCCACTACTAACCCTTCTCCATTCAGACACTGTCGTACTCTAACCATCTGTTCCCTTCCTTCTAACTAAGATTTTAACCATTTGAAGACATTTCCACGTCTCGCCATTGCTTGCAGTTTCTTAACAAGTCTCCCATATGAGACCATATCAGATGCCTTCTGAGAGTCTATGAATATGCAATCTGCCCAGCCCTCTCTTCCCTTTAAGATTCGGCTTAGCACATTAAAAAAATCGATTTTGTTACTGTTGATCTACCTTCTCTGATGCCATGCTGTCTCACTAACAAAAGTTGAAGAATTCCAAGTGAAGAGAATGTTGTCTCTTAGTAGTTTCTTCATAACTTTGCTGGTCAAGGAAACAGGTCTATAGATTGGAGTTGCATCCCTCCCTCCCTTTTTGAAAAAAGGTGCCAAATTCGTTTGTTTCCAGAATCTTGGAAACTCCCCAGATTATTGGATGGGGATTAATAATGACAAAATAGCAACAGTGAGTGTTTCATTATATCTGCACGATGTAACCGATGTATATGCTATTCAAAATATTTACAAGTACATGATGTGAACATTTTTTTTGCATCTCCTACACGTGCACTCTAGAATGAAATATAAAAACTTTCTATACCTGCAATATCTTATGTCAAAAAATAATATATTTAACAGTATGTTCTCATCTGGAAATATGTAAGCCGAGCTTGCACATTTGCACTTGAGTAGAAGTGATTTGGGATTGATTGAATCATGCTAGTTTGCCCCTTTTATGTGTTGCTATTGATAACCATTCGAATGGGGATCGGCACCAACAGGTTGCTGTTTTACATAGCCTACATATATCATACATAGCTCTGAATGCAAGAGCAAGTTCTTAAGCTCCCCTAAGCTGAGCGGAGGGGGGAGGGAATAGCACCTGCATGTAAAATTCCACTAAATGGGGCAGTAAGGGGACTGGTAATCCTAACTCATGAATTATCGTCCCATTGAGTCAAGGTTTGCTTTGACTCAGCCACGCCTCGAATGAGTTGTGTACATATATTTTTATTGGTATGAATCCTCCACTGTGACAGGTATATAGATTCCACTACCTACATCTGCCTTATTGGCATTAGCGAGTGTAACACCATCGTTAGCTGTAAAATTAATCTGTCTTAAGACTTGAGAAAACTGAAACAAATGCGTAAGCCAATGTACATACATATATAATGGGCGCAATCCACCTTGTAATGGGGTAGCATAGTTAATGCACTCATTTACCAGAAGCTAAAGGGCAGCTACAATTCACCCCCCCCCCCTCCTAGTGTTACCCAATGAGTAGGTTTGTTAGGCTCTTAGACCATGAGCCAACCTACTAAATAGAATACTATCTAACCTCATGCACAGTAACCTATCAGTGGAACCTTCCTTGAGGAAGCTGGACGCTATAACTTTGTTAATCTCAGTTTGAACTTTTATCTATTTCAGCCTTATTCCCATTACGTCTTTCCACACTTAACTTTACTAGCCATTCATTATTCATGCTTTCCATGATCTCACCCATCAGTCGGCTTTCTTCAACACCCGATCTCCGCCTTGCTTCCTCATTTCTCACTCTATTGGTTCTTGAATTACCCGTCATACCTATATTCTCTTGTAGTAATAGTTGTCGTTGGGGATAAAAGTAGTATTGTTTCTATCACCTTTTACTGCTTCTGCCTAGGCAGCATGGTGAATGGTCAAGTAAAATTTATATCATAAAACTAACTTCCTTGGCTATTTGAGGTTTTAAGATTACAGCCAACTAGTCTTAACAAATACATAATTATGTGAATTTAAGTTTCCATGGTACTTAATGACCCGTTTGTATTACGGTATTTTCAGCTTCAAATATACATCAAAGGCATTTCAGAAATCATCTTATTTGCAGTCATACTGAAAAACTTACCCTATCAAGGGATTAGGTTTGGTTCTGGTAGCTGCAAACCCAAATATCACACCAACTTTATTTCCAAAAAAATTTCCTAATCACGTCTCTGAAGGAAGATGTGCTCTAACAATTAATTAATACATATGGTTCCTTTCAGACATCAGCCTTATATAATGTCAATATCGCTCGGAATTTCCTCTTATGCATTATTTATGATTTAATGCTATTTTAGTTTTCTGGTAATTACATGCATGCCAGATATATTGTCTACTCTGAGCTTGGTCCTCAGCGGGTTTGGATCCAGTTCACCGTATAGAGAAATTTCTCAATTAATAGCAGACATTTTGATGTCCTGATCTCAGGAGATCAGTGCTATTACAGACATTCTGTCTCTGATTGAGGCCAGTAGGACGGTGCACTTGGATGCTAGATATACAGTATTGTCTACTCTATCAGCTTGGTTCCTCAACAGGTTCGGATCCAGTTTACCTAATAGTGAGAATTTTTTTTCCATCAACAGCAGACATTTTGATGCCCTGGCCTCATGAGATCAAGATTGTTACAGACATACTAACTCTGATGGGGCTAGTAGGACGGTGATAAATGAGTATGACACTACTCAGACCTCAGGATGCCCTCATCTCAAGAGGAGGCCAATGTCACACTTTGAATAAATTAGTATTACACTACTCAAAGCTTTAGAGGTCCTAATCTCAGGTCATTAGCACTCTTGTGGATATACTGACTATCTTAGAAGAAGGCCAATATCACAATATGGTATATTAGGGGTGACACTGCGGCCTTAATTTTATGGGTTTTGAATACGAATCTCTTAAAATTCGAGGTTTGGGGATGCAGAAGGACTCCTGCTCCCTACTTATGCCTCTAGATTCAGTGCCTAGGTGTACTACAAATTTTGTCCTAACTTGATGTTGAACCTGCAAACATATCCCACAGTACATATAGACATTTTGAATAAACAATATAATTTTTGTATTGTAGAACTTTGGGCCTTTATTTCTTGGGCAAAGGGCTCTCACTATACATTTTATTCCATCGTATTGAAAGGGGACTTGAGACTAATATTAATTTTTTATAACAATTTATTGTATTTTAACAAAACTATGTAACCTTTATTTCATAATTTTATTATGACCAGTTTAGGGGAATGTTTGTATATCACATATTAATTTAAGTTACTGGAATGACATATAAAACATCACAATTCAACACCTAATTTGTTTTCTCTTGTATATCATGTCGTGTAACACATTTACGAACAAACATATGAATACTTATATTCTTGATTGTAACTAATAATTTTTTATATTTCAAACAATTAGTCATAAAGTTAATACAGTAATATGTAACCATGAGAGTTACTTTCTACAATTGCTGGTCTTGCCATTTAAAATTTATATACTGTATATGATATATACAATAAATCCGTAATACTGTACTTAGTTACATATGCAATATGGTGCTTAGGATGTAAATACAGTTTCAGCTTGTAAAGAATGATATGTAACTTTTACGGGAAATTATCTTAATTACTCTTAATACAAAATTCTAAAACCCTTTTTAACTCATTTTATTTAGTTTACCACTTTAATTCTATCCCTTTTAATTGTGGCAAGTCAAGAATATATCTTTATTAATCTTGAGCAATACGCTAAACCTGGTTTACACTGTCTACCACTGATCGGTGATCCCTTTTTATCCTGTTAAAGTCAAGAAAATATATTGACTACTCTTTTAAAACAATATTCTTATACCCTTTATATTTACTCTTTAAAACAATATTCTAAAAACCCTTTTTGTTCTTCTTTAAACAATATTCTAAAACCTTTTTTTTTATTACTCTAAAAACAATATTCTAAAACCCTTGTTAAGACTCTTTTTAACAATATCCGAAAACCCTCCTTTTATAATTCTTAAAACAATACTCCAAACCCCTCTTTACTTACTCTACCACTTTATTTTTTTCCCCAGTCCTCTTTTTATCCTATTAAAAAGTGACTGATGCAGGTTAATAAAAAAAAATTAACTAAATACATATTGAAACGAACTGGAAGAAACTTAAAGTTTGCAAATGAGCCATAAGTACGATCTCTGTTAGAAACGAACTTATTGTGACACTGAATTAAAAAAAAAAAAAACATAAGTGGCGTAGAGGAACAACAACTCAATGACGGAGAAAAATAGTAGAGTGAGAGCCGCTGGCCCGAGATTGGGTGGGGAGAGTAACAAAAGTGTTAAATAATGAGAAAAAAAAATAGTCAACTGCTACAATATATTCAAAGCATTAGGTTTTCAAAACGGAACTGAACCAGTCGAAAAATGTATTCACAAATTTATGAAACCAAATACATTACAAAATGAATGTTTTGTAAAGGATTCAAGTAGATATTGTTAACAAAGAACAAAAATGGGAAACTCTTGGATGCAGATAAAAATCAGTAAAATGATTGCGACGCAAAACGAAAATACAGGCTTACGCGATGGGCAAAATACCCATTGGGAATATTTCTGCTGCCCAAATGTTGTACATTTGCATACGGTAGAAAAATACAAATCATAGGCAAAATAACAAAAACAAAGCACCATTCAAATACAGTGATGTTCTCTTGATTGGTCTGGAAAAAACGATTATATTCTGTGTAATTTATGTATTTACATTTGTATATATCAATGGTAGAAATTCCACTCACCTGCTTATATTACTTGTATAGACATTTAATCAAATAAAAGTTCCTTGATAAAGGAAGAATATTAGGTTAGGCTTACATACAAATCCTGCATCAAAGTAAACACAGATTACCTGTAAATACTCTAGTTATAAAAATATGCCAAGAGATACTTGAATTACTTTTTCAGTAACAGAGGAAACGGATAGTAAGTTATCGTGGCCAAAACAATCATCCAAGATATGGCTTACGGATAAGGTCACAATAGACTTGGGATAGGCGATGCCATCTGCATCCAGTAACTGTATCTAAAGTAGTTGGCATGATGTACATGGCAGCATTTTAACAGCATACAGTAATTCCTATGTAAAGCCCTGAATTATGTCAATTCAAAATAAATATGTTAGTTATGTACCTATAAGGCTTTCCTGGTATAAAGCTTCTTTTATTTTAATACTCCTCTCCATTAACATTCATGAGCCTGCAGGTATAACGTGGAAACCGTGAAATACCTATTTACTCAATTGTGTTTATGTGAAAGGACTACACTGTCTTCTTGTCGGTTTCATTTTATACTCGCACTTGAATCATGTATGTACAATACCACTTCTCAGCCTCTCGTTTGCTGTGCTCATTTGGCAAAATATCCCCAAATATTACCCCAATCCTTTATCCTGGGCAAATACCTGAATTTTAAATGAATAAGTCATGCATACTGTCCAGAAAATCAAGTGACATAAAAAATTACCATAACGAGAATAGAGATAAAGGGGATATAAAATGCATTAGTGGTGCAGCGAAGGTGTAACTTATCTAATCTAAATAAGAGTTTAAAATAAAGAATGAGTCATAGATTAATATAGTTTTTACAGAGCCTGCCATGCATTCTATTTGAAGTATTTCCTCACACATGTCCTGTAAGAATAATCCTGAATGGAAAAGTATTAAAATGAAGAATGAGTAATAAAATTTTCATAGGACCTTACGAGCATTGTTTCGAGTAATTCCCTTATGCTAGTCCCATAATGAGTGAACTAATCGTTTGCCTTTGCCCATAATGAAGAAAGGATGACAACTGTTGATGCTTGCTGTCAGAAGATGAGTTGTCATTATTCCTCAATAAAATGGGGGTGAACAGAGGGTGAAGCTGAAGAATTAAAGCTGGATACACTTCCTGACCTAATGCCTTGCAGAGGGCTTGAAAACAGGTCTGGTACTTCCCAAGTCCAGTTTTCTTTCCACTGCACTACCAGTCTCCAGAAAAAAGTTATAATTATCTAGCTATTTTCTTCTAAGATCCATCAAGCAAACCTCTTTAGCAAGCTTTAATTGAAAATGTCTTTCTCATTTCCCAGAAATATACCAAGGCAAACAATAAATTTCCATTGCTGTCAGAATGTTTTGAATACTCATGAAGGTTCATCACTCCCTCCCGTTAAAAGTGTCACTATTTATCCCTACTAAAATGGGTGCAGACAGGCAGGTAAAGAGCTGGGGAATTAAGGGTGGATGCTCTTACTAACACCCCACAGTGGGCTCGAGCAAGGCTTCGTCACTTCCCAGGTTCACCCTCCCCTTACAAGTGCTGCATTACTATTCTATTTATGAGGGCACTTTTATTTAACCTCCTCTTGAAAGAAGTTAGAGCATAAATAAATAGGGTTCTTTATGTTGCAACTTACTTGTGTATGCAGTTTCCAACTTGACGTTTTCTTCTGAAGTTCATCTTTTAACAAATGGATTAAGATCGTACAGTCACCCCTGCTTTTACGTGAGTTTAGATTATACGAATATGGAATAACGCGTATACGAAATAATAATAAATTAATTCAAAATTCGCAAGCGATAAAAAACATGATACTGTTTAGACTAAGCGCCCGCCTCGTTTCTAATTTCCAGCCACAAAGCCATGTGCATCAGCCTTGCTTCACCCAGCATACCGTGTGGATATATCACTTGTTCTAACTGTTGTTGTGGTAAACTTTGTTTTACCTGTGCTTGTTTGTGATATTTTTATTTATCTATCATGGCCAGTACATACCCAGGAAAAGATTGTGCAAGTGCTCCTGCTCCCAAAAGAGTGAGAAAGTGTATAAACTTTTAGTTAGAACTGCAAGTGTTGGCCTGTTATGAGTGTAGAAGGCCAAGTGAAACCCTTTGCAGCTAGGGGTTAGCTCTCCCACTGCCCCCTTTCCTACCGCTAAGTCACCTGCTTACCGCCACCACGAACATCCCAGTATGCTTGTTGCCCACCGTATATAGTGAGTAAATTTGTTTATTTTTTGTTTATCTGTATATCTATAATACTGTATCTATATATTTTTATCTTACATATGTATTTCAGTTTGCTTAAGTACTTGTAAAATGTTTTGCTATAAAGAACAAACATGCCATACAGTGTTGTGAACGAAAAAGCTAGTGAACTTTATGAACATATAGAAGTGAAATCCTTTACAGCTAGTGGTTAGCTCTCCCACTTGAGTCACCTGCTCACCGCCACCATGCACGTTACAGTATGCCTGTTGCCCACCATATAAGAGCGAGATAATTTATTTTTTGTTTATCTGTATATCTTTAATACTGTATCTGTGTTTTATCTTACATACGTATATCGACTTGCTTATGTACTTGTAAAATGTGTTTACCTAGCTTATTTCTTAGGTATAGTGTTTATACAAGCTTATGGAAAGTATCCATGCCTACTAACATTATTCCTTATGGAAATATACTCTTAAAATTATGTGAAATCTGCTGTACACTAGCCTTTTGAGAACCTATTGTCGTGGAAAAAAAGAAAAGACTGTATATTCTTTCTTAATGATGCTCTTTCTATACTAAGATAAAGAATAATACAGTCATCTTTCCTTTTACGTGAATTTGGAATAAGACGTATACAAAATAATAATAAATTAATTAGAAATAAGCAAATAATATGGGCGAGAAAAAGCGAGGCACTGATTGAAAGGTCTGGTCTGCCACAGTGGCCATTTTTGAGTTATGTACACCAGCATATTATATTCCCCAGTCCCTCTTCTACAGGGTGTTTGGAAAGTCACTGTGCACTTAATAAATATATATATAATGTTAATAAATATATAAGTGCACAGTGACTATATAAATATTTATGTGTTAATAAATATATAAGTGCACAGTGACTTTCTGAACACCCTGTACTAGTACAACAATGACTTATGTGGAAAAATCACCCCAATAAGGGTGAAAATTCCATTTGGTAGAGGGTACTGATCAACCACACTGCAAACAAACAAAGACAGAAGCTCTGATTAGAGGTCATTAGGTCCATTTTTCTCTGAATAATCCAGGACCTGAACCTTGGAAACCAACAGCAGGCTCCAGTATTCATGTAAACACATGCCTCTATCGTCTGGTGCATGTGAGGGAGTACCAACACAGTGATAAGAAGTGTTGGTGACCTTATTGAGAGTACAGCTCTCCCAGTTTCCTCTCCTCCTCCCTCTCAAGTCAACTGCTCACCGCCAACTCACACTTGTTGTCCGTCATATAGTGAGTAAATTTATTTTTCTGTTTATCTGCACATCTTTAATACTGTACTTGCTTATTTTTAGCTTACTTACATAACGTATTTCAGCTTGCTTATAAACTTGTACAATGTGTTTAATTAGCTTATTTCTTCGGTATTGTGTATTAATGCACACTTGTGAAATGTATCTATGCCTATTAACATTATTCCTTATGGACATATACTCTTTAAATTACACAAAATTTGGCTTACACGAGCCTTTTGAGAACCTATCCTCACGGAAAAAAAAGAGGAGACTGTATTTTTAAGAAGTTATAGGCAAACTATTTGTATACTTACATCAAGAAAAATGCTTCTGCGAAGGTCTCAGGAAAGCTATTTATATATTAATAGCGAAAATATTTCCGAGAATTGACATAAAAGTGCAACCTACCTCTTCAATCTTCTATGTTCAGTATCAAATATCCTAGCATTTTTAATACTATTATCAATGTAAAGGACTGAAAGTTGAGAAACTTGAAGCAATACTCTTCTGTTTTGAGTCACACAAACAATCAGCCAAATTTTTCTGTTGCTCCCATCAGGGGACCAATCGTCTCCATATCTCCCTATCCTCAGCATCCTACTACATAAAACCATACACATTCATTGCCTCCCTCACCACTTCCACAAACATCCTTATGACCTACCTTTTCCCCTCCAGCCTAGCACCCACACATCAGCATCCTTCTCTCAGCATACCATTCATTCCTCCTTAGAACATGCCCAAACCATATCAGTCTTGCCTCTCTCACAATGTCCTCAAACCATCTTACCTGCACTGTCATTAACTAATGAACAAAAAGTCTGCTCTAGACCTATGGGTCCACCATGACAAGTTCCACCTTAAGAGTGGACTATCTACAACAACTGCTACAAACTACATTACTTTTTCCTAAAAAATAACCCATATACAGTACTAGGTATACTATTATGTAGAGCATCCAAAGTTCAGTACTAACCCAAGATCACTAAAGTACTATATATTGTACAAAATTAAATAAAAATATTGAGACAAAAATATTTGCTTTGTATGGGAAATTTAGGGTATATATTAAACCTGATTTGTATGAGTATAAATACTGTCACCAACTTAATCCTATTCCAGTTTAGTGTATTATGTTAATGGATGAGTAATTTATAATAGTTCAAACCATGGAAGGTGAGAACTTGTGGGATATGAGTAGTGTATGATGTTAATGGATGAGTAATTTATAATAGTCCAAAGCATGGAAGGTTAGAACTTGGGGGAAATGAGTGGATCACCCTGCAGAGAGAAGCAATTGGTATAGATTCACACTGTGACCTACTGGGAATGCAAAAGCCATATCATGTTGTTAATGATGTTGCTATTATAACAGCCATAGTTGTTTATAACCCACTTGAGAACTCCATGGGGGGATGGAAAAGTCATGTTATTCATGTCACTATTATAAGTCATAATCGTTAATGACAAAACTGGAGAAAAAAAGCAAATGAAAAAAAGGGAGAAGTTGGGGATGTACTCTGCAGTGGATGGAATACCAAAAATATCCTATTTGGAAGTTCTCTGGGTCTTTGATTTATACAAATTCTATCCTGACAAGAATCAGTGTCATACCAACACAAGAGAGAGAGTGAAATCAAAAGCAGATATGAAAAATACAAAAGTACTGTATACACTTAGTCAACAGTACATATTTATGATGCTCATTTTTGTCTTATGCAGTAAACAGTAAAGAACATAAAATTCTAAAACAAGATCTTTACTCTTTCAAAATGATGCCATATTCTGCTGAACACTGAAGGGTGCCATACACCACCCCTTTTACTAGCTGCTCTTTAAAAAGAAAATCACCATTAAATCCCTCAGCTTCTCCAGTCAAGGGTCGCCAAACTAGGTCAACGGTGTCCTTATCGCTTTATTCCCTTCATCCACTTCTTTAACACCACACACCCTTATGACCTCCCCCACTACACCCATAAAGTTTCTCTTTAACCTACTTCTCCCCCTCCAGCTCCATCCTCAACATCCTTCCCCAAACATTCACCTCATCCCTCAGCACAATCCCAAACCATCTATGTCTCGCCCCTCTCACCATGTCCCCAAACCATCTATTCCATCCTTGTCATGCTCAAAGTGAACTGCCATATCTTCAACTCTACCACCTCCAGATTTGGCTCCTGTATTTTGTCAGTAGGCCTGGTTCTATGCCATACAACATGGCTGGTCTTACTGTCTCGTACACTTTGCATCTCAATTTTGTGAGTACAGTTGTCCCTCAGTGTACGCTATTAATTTGTTCCACCACTTATTATATAAATGAGGCTATACTTAGCATATAATCTATTCCTAACCTCCTGTATACTTTGAATTTTGTCTGGCTTACTGTACCGTATTTAAACTTTTCCAAGTACAATTGT
This sequence comes from Halocaridina rubra, assembly GCA_037179515.1. NCBI lineage: Eukaryota > Metazoa > Arthropoda > Malacostraca > Decapoda > Atyidae > Halocaridina > Halocaridina rubra. The sequence continues at coordinate 37,381 of JAXCGZ010015605.1, read as the reverse complement.
AATTTATGTAAAAACAGTACTGTGATTGCTATGATGTATTTTTTGGAAGGTGAAGTTATGTGAAATTTTTTTTAAATAATTTGCAACCAAGGACTGTCAAAATCGCACTATTTAAACCCATGTAAGATGAGGGACAACTGTACCCCTTTGTCACATATCACGCCTGTCGTTCCTCGTCACCATAATTCTCTGCTTTACCTCTCCCACACTTTTATTACTTTGAAAAGAGGACCCCAAATACTCAACCTCATTCACCTTCAACATTTCTATGCTTGTAACTTCACCACTCCCCCACCCTACCTCTCATTCACACATGAGTAATGTACTCTGCATTGCTTCGACCTATTCCCTACTTTCACTCTTTAGAAAGAATCTAGAAATATATAAATACTGAATGTAAAATGATCACACTGCAGAACTCAAAATAATTTATCTTTTTCATCAATTAAGAAAGCACATCCTCTTCAAGGTCACCCTGTTAGAGAAGACATATTTATTAAAAGCTGCATCATGCAAATAGACAAGATCCACAGTGAAATGCATATTATTTTTATCAAAATCTAAGCTACAAGTCAGCTTGAAAAAGCCAAAACCTACAAATCAGATAGCTCCAGCAGGAGAAGCAACTATAGAAAAAAAAAAAAAAGTTGACAAGAAAAGTAAATTGATATAAAATGGTACAACTTAGTATTGCGATACTGGAATAGCTATTATCTTTAGCCAAGCAACAAGGCCAGCTGGAAAAAGTCAAGGGTAATAAATCAGAAGGCTCCAGCGGAGGAAGCAACTTGATGAAGAAAAGAGAAAAAGAGAGGATAGACAAAATAAAATTACAGTAAATGGTACAAGCAAGTACAGACACTCCCCAACTTACGAACAAGTTAGGTTCCAATAATTCGTTCGAAAGTTGTGTTTAGGTAAAAAAAAAGTACTCTACAGTACATGCATGAGCAGAACTGTACAGTACTTAGGCTAAAGACACTTAATTACTACATAAAATTTGAAGTATACAGTATTAATGAATTTTAATACAGTAATAATAATAATGTAATAATGCAGTACAGCAATACATACATTAATACATGGGTAGATAATGGGTAAGTGTTTGTTTGTATCTGTGAATATTGGTAACTCGGATGTTCATAAGCAGGGGAGCTTCTGTATTGTAATTCTCCCTATATATTTTGCAAGTGGGTTGTGCTACTTATTTCTATAGAGTTGCAGTGGTCAGGATAACTTGAACACACGCCAAAGAGAATTATTTTAAAACATCACCCAAATGGAAAGTTACTCCTCCAAAATTAGTGTTTATACTCATACTTGTCAGCGGGGAAGACAAGAGGGCAGTTGTTAGAGCGTTTGACTCGGGAAGTGCCAGATGTACAATTGAGCCCATGGGATGGACGTTCAACCTTCATTCCCCAGCTCAAACCTGCTATGTCCACCCCCATTATGGTAAAAAAAAAAAACTCAGAATGTATATTCTTTAACGAATTCTCACCTTTCCACCAGTGTCCTCAGACATGCATTTAACATTACTCAAATTCAAGGGCAAAGAGAAACATAAGAGGACTGTTAATGACATGACATTTTTTCTTAGATTAACAGAGCAGTGGTTATGTTGTGACTTGGTTTATTATATGCTCATCAAATATCAATGAAATACATAAAAACTAACATGAAAATGTATATCTTATAACAACAGTAATAAAATATTTAATTTTCATTTGATTATGAAATTACCAAGTTGAACTTTTTGGAAAAATCTGTATATAGCTGTGAAGCTCTTAGTTTCAGTAAGAAAACGTGTTAATTACATAAACCTTTTTTTTTTTCATTAATTTTACTAAGAAAATGCATTATAAACTTGAATCTTGCTATTTAGGGATATAAATTATGGAATATTCATAAAGATATGAATATATTCTTGGGAAAATTTTACTTTAATTATCTGAAACAAAATAAAACATTGCTCTGTATTCTATACCCGCAGTTATTGAGGGTTATGAGAGAAGATAAAAAGAAACTTATACATGTATAGTAAATACTTCAACAGTCATAATAACAAACTAATGATGCAAACTACCTTTATATAGAATATTACACCAAAAATGTAAATATTGTTAGTAATTACAGAATGATGGGAGCAAAAAAATGGTTAGTAAAACAATATATAAACATGTCTTGCAATAATTTATTGTTTAAGGTTTCAACATGGAAAAGTACAAATATTGCAATACAACCAAAACTACCTTTGGAAACGACAACAAGATCGATCTGCATCGCTGTGTACAAAAATTGGTCAGGGGCTTATTGTAGCTGAGCCAAAGAGTTATGCTTATCAGGGGGGAGGTAAGAGTGGCGGCTTCAGTAAAATATTTGCCATACTGTTTAAAAAACACGATTAGTGCACAGCTGTAATTCATATCCCAACATTACGGGTGCGGATTCCAGATAATGCCTGTAGTTAAAAGAGATTTTGATATCAATGAATGAAAACAAAAACCATATAACTGGGTTAAATGATGAGATTTTCACTGATATTCTAATGATATACTTGGCCTTTGATTTATGCTTGTACCAAACCTCCTTTACCCATCAATGCATCAATCCTCATGGCACAAAAACACTGGTAAATAAATAAAAACAGCTGTGGAAAGCTCCCTGGTCAACTTTTTTTTTTTATTTTTTTTTGTTAATTGTTCAGGTCCTTGCCAAAATCACAATTGCCTCATTACGAGTGACAGGAAACAAAAGGGCAAGAAGAACGCGGGTGGTGGTGGCCTTTTGGGCTGCAGTGCAAAGTTTTGGACACCTTGCAGAGGGAGGGGAGGGTTATGGGAAGGGAGGTAAAATTGGAAAAGTGGGGGGAAGGAAGGGATGGGAGGATTTGGGAGAGGATTAGGTAAGTACAGAATCGAAGATTAAGGGTTATATGATACATGATAAATAGAAGCACAAGAATTAAAGAGCTATAGGATGGAGGAGGCAAAAGGAACAGAAGAGGCTCGGCCGGTCGGCGCGCCTCCTAGAGCGACTGATAACTCAAAGAAAACGGAGACCGGATCCCAGCGAAAATTGAAGGGGGAACTTACATGAACTGGCAAAGAACTTATGATCTACAACTTTTAGTGTCTAAGACTGCTTGGAACACAAATACACGACAAAACCAATATGAATTACTTGGATAATTACGAGCAGTACAGTATTCAAACCAAAGTCAATGGGAGAGAATTTGGCCATTCCAGTTTTGGGCGTAGGGCACGTGGCTGGGCTGGCTGTCTCAGGGGTCCTCGTAGGCTCAGCGTAAAAATTATTTCTGACTTCTTCAATATCAAATTACAAATATATAAATTTATTGGAGTTTCAATTAATTTCATTTGCAAACATGTGACCAAAATAACCAAAATCCAACCCATGGCTCTACACTCGACAAGTTAAACAAGCAAACAGATAGACTAATGACACATTAAATATAATAAGATTAATAGTTAGACTACAGTAACTTATACAGAAGCGCTCATACTATATGCCTGTATATCAGATTATTACTCTAAATAAGAAGAATGATAATTATCAGGAGAAAAGTCTTACGTGCTAAAGATGTCAGGAGACAAAACTCGGGCTACCTGCTTTGCTGTCCCCGCCCATCAGCTTGGCCCTCGCGCCAGTGTGGGCATGATGATGTTGGTGGGCAAAGTGTTAGTTGGTTGGTAAATGTGGGTGGCTAGGCAGGGGCGGGGCAGCTTTGGGGACACACCCGGAGGTAATGTAAACCATACACACAGACACCTAGCGGCGGCACTCTACAGAAGCAGAACAGTACAGGAGAAGGAGGAGGAGGTAGCCATTCCATGACATTATGTGGCAGCTTTTGATAGGTCATGGCAGCAGTGGTAGTTTCCCTGGCTGCCTACCACTCATGTAGGAAAGGGAGGGAGAGGGGGCAACAGAAAAACTAATTCGGCGTCTAAGGGCAACATGAAGAGTCAGCCCAGACCAGCGCTGTCAAACTACACTCCCTAGTGAGATAATTACATATTTGAATATGGTGCGCTCACAAACCCACTCACCAAAGCCCACACTTCAAATACACAACAGTAAACTGAATGAATATGAAACTGTGGGTAAGGATTGTGGCCACACAGATGCCTATGTGTCAGTCTAACTAGCTCTTCTTAGTTTTTTCTTTTCATAACATATTACAAACAATGTATTTTATTTTATCCGAAATGAATAATGATGAATAACTATCACTGGTTGCTTGAATGGCTGATAAAAAATGATGGAAATCCCATAAGAATTATTACAGGGCTGGAAAGGGCGCTGATCGGGCCACCCCACACGTACCCACTACACCATCATGTACTTTATGGGGCAAAAAATTAACACATGGTAGGTGTGAAAACATGACGGCCAATGCTCGGGTCACCATCCCCAGCGGTATTTGCTCAAAAATTCATCTTTAACACTTACAAAATAGTTGTGCCAGAGATGGTGTCCCAAGACGTTTTATATTATCATAAAAATTTAGATGTGAAACCACTACTTCTCTTTGGATGACTTTTTATTATAATCTTCAAGTGCTACTCTACAATAAGAGTCTGATAAGAGACATTATTGCATCATTTGTTGTCGAGGTATTCAGATTAGACCCCCTAAGTCATTAACAAGTTGCAGTTTAGACTCAATACAAACACAGACACAAAGAACATGGAATGATTGAGTGATAGCTTGCGAAATGTGGCACCAGAGAATGCATCTCTGAGACACACGCACGAACGCACGTCCACACACGCATGCTTTCTGCTCTCTGACACTGACGTTAGGCTCACACACACACAACGTAAGGAAGTGCAGAGTGGCCCTAATGACAATGTCACAAAGCAGACAACAAACGGCATGAACCAAGCACCAAGACGGGGCATAGCGGGCAGCAGGTGGGGGCTGGCTGAACCGAGCAGCCCGTCAGCCAGAGTGGGAGTGTGGCGTTAAACCTAGTAGGCTACAACACACAAAGAGGAGAAAAGGTTTACATTACATATACAATAAATCCAAGTGTGGGAGACATGCGGAGTTTGAGGGTTGTGAAGGCTAGTAGTGAAGGAGTGAGTTGCTGTAAGAGAACCAGGATATGCCTGTACTTTGTGCTATCATATGGGTCACTCTTACAAGCAACTCAACACTTTCACCATTACCTGGAAAACCAATTTTGTTCGGTAAATGATATTAGGGCCAGCAGAATACTCCGCATGTTCCTTTCTAAGAGGAATAATAATATGAACAATATTCAAACTAGACTTGAATAATATACAAGATGACAAATAGATACAATAATATATTATAAATTACGATACTAGATACGCGGTAAAATGCAAACTGAATGCATCGTAATCGACAAACACATTGACAGATTGGGTTTTACATGCGCGACAGCAAGCGAGAACTGGATGCCACATCGTCATCACAAGCCTAGCAGAGCTTTGGGTCATGTTAGTGGCGATGCAGCAAAATCCTTCACACTGCTTCGCCCATGTTACAAGGGCAGTATCCGTCCACCCATTTGGCGCAGTCATCCACATGCCAAGTTGACGAACAACGAGACATGTGAATACTGGCGTCAGCAAAGACAGACGGCACCAGGGAGTTTGCATCCGTAAAGTCCTTCACTCTGTGGCGCGGTCTGGTGATGGACAGTGACCCGCCTGCCTAGTGTGGACCTCTTAGGTGCAAGCTAGGGGTGGACCACATGCCCAACATTCCGCCTGAGCAGGTAAACTATATTAACCGTCCAACATTTACACCAGCGCCCAACGTTTCCTAAGAACGAACATTAATCTGAGATCCAATTTTTAATGCACCTTTGGTTACACTGAGTATAGGATTTATCAAGGGATACACGTGTTTACCTTCTTAATAAATAAATCCTAAAACCAAAGTCTGTGGGTACTGATCCCCTTAAAACTGAATTCAGGGAGGCAGCGCAGCCGACGGGCAGGCGCTCTGGGTGATATGGCCGTGGGATGCTACACTACAAAAGTAAAGAGCATTCCCAGAAACCTAACCCTTATACTTAACACCACCACCATCACATTTATGAGTGACACCCTATCCAGATGGCATAGTATGGAACTTCCACATATTGCAAGGTAAAGTTAAATTACATAAGAAATGGGCTCTATGCAAAACCTGAACATTTCTAATTTCTGATGTACAAATCCCGAACTACTTGAACATAACTTTCGACGCTGAGAAATGAGGTACCTGTATCTTTCAAAAGAGGGAACCAATAGCAAACTGGTGCATGCCTTGATACCTGATGGTGGTGTTACTGCAAGCAAGAGTGGGGCTAAGAAGTAATAGCCCTCCGACTGAATGGGAGGGTATATACTAGGTAGTAGCAGCCCCAGAACCCATTGCCTCCTTACCCCTTAATGGCACCGCCGCCTAACCTCGCATGAGTGACCTTCCAGCAATCGACTAAACGCAAATATCTGTGACGGAAAGAGGAATGTATCTGTTCACCTGCACTTTTATTAACATCAAATCTAATTAACAAGAAGTACCATTATCAATATTAATCTATTTCGTTGATTCATTCATAGAGGGAGAGTATGAATATAGGGGTGATAGCAATCTTCATATATATTCTCAGCATAAAAATACCTTCACAAACTACTATTTTTTTTTTTTATTATTACTTTCAACAGTCCTAACAACAACTGTCTCGTACCTTCGAGGAAAGGACAGTTATCATAATAAAAACCATCTTATCTATCCAGTCTATAAGAAGACCGGCGGCTTTCCCACACCATGTCTTGAATTTGAACAAACTAACCCCAAACAATGGCACCTACTAACTCAATCCCAAGCCTAACACCCTTCCACACCTTAAACATATTGCAGATGTTCTTCACCTTAATCAAAAATCTTTTTCCAAAATAAAGAATTTAGTTTACATATTTTTTTCAAGACTCAAAAAATGGAATAAGATATATATTTGTTGGCCTTTACAAATGGGCTTCTAATCACATCATCATAATTATAGCCCCCACAGATACAATTATTATAGACAAGTGCCGACAACTAGCTTTGGTACTGTATATAAAAAAACTGATAAAACTTGTTAAAACCCTCTATGAACAGAAGAACCACCGTGTCTGTTCTTTAACGGGTGCTTCGGCGGGTATATAAAGAGGAGCTCCAAAGACTACAGTCTTGCTAGAAAAATATCACCAACACATACACACATCTGACATTGAGTGAAAATGCTAGGGTTGATCCATCTAACCGGCTTCAGAAAAATGACCCTTGTATAGGGGTGCATGAAGGGTGACATTCACAATCAGACTGCAAAATTTGGAACTCTAAATCACAACACTGCCATCTACATATGCTTAACTTATATCGATTGATGCGCGAATGATAACAATAATATTAACTTCGGTTAAAAATCGGTTATTATTATCGTTATCATTACTGACTTATATCGATTGATGCAGGAATGTTATTAGGGTTCTTTATCTAAATTTCTGTACAAAAATAGATTTTCTCAAGATAATCTTTAGGTTTGCATGGAAGTTTCCCTTAATCCTTACCTTCGACAGCAGATTAGTACAGAAGGGTCAATCGTTTAAGTAGCCTTTATTGTGACACCTGCTCGAGGACCACCAGTACTTTGTGTGCTTAACTTGCGCAGTTTTATCCTCAAAAACCCCGGGGAAAAAAAAAAACAGAAAACGAAGTCCCAAGAAGCAAACCAAAGGGAATCACGTTAAAAAACAAAAAAAAACAAAAAAAAAGGACCAAGTGTAGGGTAAACACTGCCATCCAAACTAATCCCCAAATCTCTGCACATGACTATAACAACTGGACTCTTAATGTCAATTGATTAGGGCTGTAGTTTCAAAATATCCATGCAGACAGAGGGCTTTACCATGGTAAACTACTGTTATTATTTCTCAAGGGAAATGTACATGTGCAGGCAGAGATTAAGTAAGGAACAAGGAACACGCTACACACTTTGGATCTTAGAAACCAGGTAGATGGCAGCATGAGAAAACCTTTGCATCTAAACACCAAACAAACTACAAAGCTGCTACCACACTAAGAAGTTTAGATGGGGCAGGATGTTTGCCTTTGTAAGTGAGGTGCAAAGGCCACCAAACCTTCTTCCTGGCTGTGCAATAAACACATGACAACTAAAGGAGACCCGTGCTAAAGCAATATCGTGCAATGTGTTAGTAAAAACTAAAGAGGAAAAACAAGTGTCAACTAAATAAAAAGGCAAACTTAAATAAACAAACTAAATTTATTTCCCAGCCACACAGAACTAAAATATCAAGTACACATTTGGTGTCCACAGAGGAAAAAAATATAAATGACAATCATAAAAGACAAGGAAAAAACATTTTCTCGTACGAAAATTATTGAAAACATGAAAACTACGCTAGGAAAATCAACCTACTGTACATTTGAAATAAAGACTAGAAAACTTGCTTGCATTTTTTAAGCAAGATCACAACCTAAAAGAAAAAATATTCTATTGCTGCTCATTATTGACACGGTAAATAAACAAAAATACTAAACTATTTTCCTTGATGAGGTAAAGAAAAAAATACTACACTATTTTTTCTGAGGCAAAATAATGAATGCAACATGACACTTATCGTTTTAAGTGTACATTAGTAATGACAATAAAAATACACTTAGCCTTAAATATGACATAAATATCAATAAGAGCACATGTTCGGTGAGTGTAGACAGGAACGGGGTAACTGTGTGAGGAAAATCACACGCCCATACATGCCTAAGCGCCTGTCTCCACGCACAGTCGAATAGCGCAAACCCATTCACACAAGGTTTTGAGGACTCGACAACTTACAATAGTAATGATATCAGCGAAGAGTGGCATTCAATAGAAGCCACTACTGGCCTTAGTGCGACTAGCACCTTGTGATACATCCTCACTTAGCCGACTAGTTCTGCTTTGGGATAATCAGATCATATGACTCTTGATAAACTGTTAAGTACGCTCTAATATACATATATTTGGATGGCTGGGGGCAGATGCAGGACGACCTCCCCATGAGAGCACCTCACACATAGTGCAGCGGGGAATGTAGGGGGCCCAATCCGGGTAGCAGGGGGCCATATGGGTACATGCTCTCTTGAGCACAGCTGGCCCCATTTACAGCAGTGGGTTTTTCCTCTTTCCTGTGCTTTTGTAACTGCTGCCATTTGCGGAGTGAGATACCCTGGGGTCCTCCGGACCTGACTAGCACATGACCCCTATGGTGTGGGTCGAGCCATCATAGGGGAGTCGTAATTACCGCACCCACCACCGAGAGGAGACAATGACGTGATGGGCGGTGTGCCGATGCTCGTTGAGGGCAACAGCCGGGGCGCCCCCGGGCTACAGGACGGTGACCGAGCCCGGACGTCAGAGAACACACCCACCTTAACTCTTGTGCTTGTTTGTCTTGAACGAAACTTGGAGGACACGGTTGCCAAGGATGTAGCCATTCAAAGACTGGATGGCAACTACTGCTTCGTCATAGTTGGTCATGGTAACAAAGCCAAATCCTTTACATTTGTTGGTTTGCAGGTCCCGAATAACCTTAACGTTCTGCACGGCACCGAAGGGCCCAAAGAGCTGCCATAGGATGTTCTCTTCGGTCTCTGGTGCCAGGTTATACACGAATATGCACCATCCAGACCCATTGAGGGCACTGCCAGGAAGAAGGGAGTTCCCCAGCAGGTTATCACCTGATCCAGGGGAATACCTGTGGAGAATACCATACCCAAATTAGCATTTCAACATGGGGTACCTGTGGCACTCACCCACTGCCCCAAGCACACTATCTTTCTTACAACACTCAGACAGCCTGTTTCATTAATGATAATACAAAGAGATATACTGCATAATTAATGTACTGTTTTAAGCAAGAAAAAAAAACTGGGTGAGTTTCGAAATTACTGCAAAAACTGATGATGAAACTCATTCTTCAATATCTTTACTCAAAATTTAAGAAGGCTTTTAAGTATGACAAAGTAACAAGTCGTGGAACAGTCACCCCTCCTCCCATGCAAGCAGAATGACAGACCTGGCCTTCAAAGGCAAGATTACGAAAAACGTAAATTAAAAAATCAATAATAATAATAATAATAATATTAACCAAATCCTACAGCGTCATCTTGAATGAACTCATAATCAAAATGAATCTGGCCAGGTATGCCAAGACAATTGTCATGCTAGTCAGGCCTCTAGAGGCCGCTAGTCGCAGGTCAATCCTTCCCAGTGACACCAGTGGGAGCTGCCAGCAGGGATGATAAAACAAGAGGCATACATCAACCATTCTTCTACTAGTCCCATTTAAATAAAAACATACGGAAAAGGAGAAAACAATTATCTGGCCTGTGCATTTAAACAAAAATATAAAAATTATATATATACATGCCAGATGTATATATATAAATATACACATGTCAATCACATCAAGGCATACCGGTACATCCTTGCACATCACAATGAACCATTCATATCTTACTCATTTTAATTTGCATCACTGCGTAGTATATCTGGAATATAATTAAGCCAGCTTATTACAAGACAGAATATAATTTAACTATCTTATTTGGTATTAAGTTAACCAATGAGTGGCAGCGTACCATGAATATATTGAGCGGCAGATTTATAAATGTTAATCATTTCTATTCCAATTAGGATACAGAATCATTCCTGCACTTCATATGACATTACGTTTGTCATTACTATGAATTCAATAAACAAAATCTTCGTTCAAACTGGAATGCTCAGAAGTGATGCCCCTACCCCATTACTGTGCCATATCCTTCTGAAGCCCGCAAGGTGTCCATATATGAATAAGATAAAAGATGTAACAGTTTACTAAAGGAATACAGACCTATTAATGACTAGTTAAATTTACTTCTTAGACCCTAATGTGCTTAGAATGTATATACTCATGAGAAAATTATGTTATACAGTACTAATTAAAAATAAAAAATCAAGTTATAGTGGACAAAAGTTTTTGTTTGTAAAGATTATAAAATGAATGTAAAACAACGCATATCTCAAAACTAAAATACAGAAGTACTGCAAGGGTACAGCTTTACAATATATCTTTCTGCCTCACTAGCTTAAGAAGTAGATGATTGTGAGTACACAGTACACTGTTGTTGTTTGCAGTATTGTGGCACTAATAATGCCCATTCAAATGAGGGTGTACGTAGACGGCGAATTAAGGCTGAATTTCCTTCTTAACACCCCGAAATGGGATCGATCAAGAGTATGTCACTTCCCGATTCTAGCACTCCACCAATGCAGCCTCCCCCAAGTCGATTAATAAAGGACTGCATGTCATAGCAGGAAACTAAGAGGAGGAGGGGGCAAGATTGGTAACTTATTGCTAACTGAAAATGTTTAGTATAAAACATCTAAAATTAGATGTTAGGATTAGTATAAAAGACAATTTTGAGACTACCACTCGAATAACTGTTGTTGAATCTCTAGCCCTAAGTCACATTAATTACTGCACAACTGTTTGGGGAGCTACCACTAAGACTCAGATAAACAGAATACAGAAGCTTATTAATTTTGCAGCTCGAGTTGCCCTGGGAGGAATAAGAAAATATGACCACATCACACCAGCTCTCAATAAAATTGGGTGGCTGCGGGCAGAAAATAAGGTCGCTTATGCTATTTATGTTTTTGTATTCAAAATATTGGACCATCATTATCCTAGCTGGCTATTTGATCTAAAAACAGTCAGGGATATAAGGGGAACCAACACAAGACAGAGCAGTGAGCTCTTTATTCACAGAACAAACACAGAAGCAGGTTCAAAGATGATCACTATCAAAGGGCCAACACTCTGGAATAATATTCCAGAGCATCTTAAAAATGCATCCTCCTTCACAGCTTTCAAAGGCAAACTATATAGTTTCCTTTGGACAAATAGTTGCTGCTCATTAAGAACTAATTATTCTCATTGTAAGGAAACAAATATGGAAATGATGCCGATAACAACGATCCTGTATCTAGTGGCATACTTACTACTTTATTATTAACATTATTGTTAACATTTTTATTACAGCATTATTATTTTCTATGAAAGCTACATTTAATTTAACTATATGTTTAACCCTCTTATTTATTATTTTAATTACATGTCTACTTATAAGTTACTATTAATGTTGAATAACCATTGTACAAAATGGAAATAAATGTTTGTTTGTTTGTTTTGTTTGTTTGTTTGCTGTTTCTGATTATTTTAGTTGCAATAATTGTGATAGTTGATACAGCAGACAGCTAACAGGAATAAGTTAATAAGAAAACGGATTAAAAAAATGCCGTCTAAATATATTTTTCACACTATGTGAAAATCATGTAAAAACATTTTCATAGCACAACAAAATGCCACAACTCACTGCAACCAGCAAAGTGAGCCATAACTGTAGCATGACTTGATGTTACAATGGTGTGAGCAATATATTATAGCTTTTGCAGCCACATCAAGATGATGAATATAAATTCTACATTGTTTTCCCAGTTTCGATAAAATAGATAGATCACCTTTTCCTTCTTTTGCAGTGTATTCTTCTTAAATATGAGTATGTGTTGCGGGAAGTATGTGTATATTGTGAATATACTATTTTTAATTGTGAATAGAAAACAGGATACAACGGAGTACGTTAGTACTTGAGTATAGATACTCACTCCCCAAGTTAAGAACGACTCAGGTTTTTTCAGAGATCCATTCAGAAGTTGTGTTTAGGCGGATAAAAAAACAAATCTGTACAGAGCAATACATATGCAGCTTAGGCTAAAGACATTTAACTACTACATAAAACATGAAGTATACAATATTAATTAATTTTAGTACAATAATAATAATGTAATAATATAGTACAGTACAGTAATACATACATTAATAAATGGGTAGATAATGAGTAGGTTTTTGTTCGTATCTGTGAATGTTAGTAAATAGGGGAGCTTTTGTATATTCATCTACCCTTGAAAATGATTAGAGATATATACTCGTAAATGATAAGGAACTCTGTTGTTTTCCGTTTTCCCTTCATGGTCAAATAATCATACTACTTAAATATCTGTTACTCATAGTGTTTCCTTTCATATTATCCACAAAAGTATCTCCTACAATGCTAATAATACCTGCAAAGCTAAAGAAACCCATACTATAGTAGTTGTTTTCTAAGCTGCCTAATCGAAACGCCCAGTCCCAAAAGAAGACCACTGTTGATCCCGGGCTTCTCCACAGAGAGTGTACGTTGTGTTGGTGGCATATATGTTTGTAAGCAGAGCAATCTCTCAATAATGTTTAATTGTAAGAAATTAAGTGTTACATCCTTGATGGGCATCACTGACCGAGTTGTCCAGCCTGTACTACAGTGCTATAGCTCAGGTATCTATCATATGATGGCTTAAACTGAGTGAACAACATACGTTTTAAATGTAGCTCAGTCGCATGTAGTGTGATAGCATCTTCATTTCCAATACTGTATACAACCTAAATACTGTCTGTTTTCTATCTTAAAATTAAGCCAAAATTAACGTTTTCAAAAATAAAACACTTCTAAAATTAAAATGCCCATATTCAAAATTTTCAAAAATTAAAAAGCCCATTTTCAAAATTATCTGGAAAGCACGAATGAAATGAAACACTGAAGATATGTTTGAAATACTGTATTCAGATACTTTGGAGAAAGATTTTCTAACTCATATATGAAAACCATAGAGCTTTTGTACAAATGCACCACACAGAAATCTGTACCTAATAACTGAGACGTCTACAGAAACGATTAAACACGATATTTAGGCATTATTTCAAATATACATTTTGTGATGTATAATCTAAAATCTTTTTCCAATTAAATTCATATATTGAGATAAGATACCTTTGCTCCCTATCACATATGACCCAATTCGAACAAGCAAATGTCCCTAAACTGATATTTTAGATATTTTGGCTTTTTTTTTAACAAACCGTTTAAGCTGTATACTCGAGGAGTTATCATAAGATATTGCCCCCAGTCATATACAAACCAAGTCAAACACTCAAATGTCGCTAAACTTCAGCATATTACTCAGTGAAATTAACGCACCATAATCAAAAAGGAGAGTTGGAATAGACTATCAAATAGAACGAGAACATCCAGGATACAGATGATGATGATGATGATAAGGTGTGACCAGCATCCTTGCATATACAGTATATCCATTTGGATGCCGCACTTGACAAACCACATATATAAGCTGGAAAAAGTTTAAAGACATGCTACGAAACTGGTGCCAGAAATATGCATTCTCACTTATAAGGAGAGGCTGAGGGAATTACTTACCATCACTTGAAGCTAGAAGTACGAGGGGGTAATATGGTGACAATTTGTAATTCCTTCAAGGTATTCACAGAGTAGAGATGGATCGATATTTTGATATGGCTGGCTCTAGAACTAAAGGTCATAGCTTGAAGCTCCATAAGAAAACTTCTTTGCAGGATGTACAGAAGTACTTTCTTAGCGCAAGAATAGTTGTTGACTGGGATTCGCTACACGAGGAAGTAGTTAATGCTAACTGCATTTATAGTTTTACGGACATATATGATAAGTATTATGGAGTATAAAAATGGATCCGACCATAAGATGGCAGTTACGAGCATAGGGTTCTTTCCTGTATGGACAATAAAGTAATTATCTCATATAGTGGACCTGGTGTGGCAGCATTTTTGGCATAGGCAAAGTTCTACCCTCTGTAGCTGCACACCAGAAGAAAACACTAAACAACTAAGAAAAGGAGCACCAAGAGATGCTATACTGCCACAACTAACTCCTGCCCTTCATAAGATGAGAACCTGGCTTCGGTCACCGGGGCTATTTCCTCATCTCTCAACACAACATACAACAACACAAGTTCTTTCTATACTGAGATATGACTCTCTAGTGGTCTTTTCTCAGACTCCATCTAGCTGAAGACATTAAAAGTAACCCAAGATTCATATTATGGGAGACTGCAATGCAATGCACAAAACCACATACATAAACACACCATACTGTCCCTTAAAGATCTTTGGGAAAGCCCAGGATTGGCAGTGGCCTTCCGTCGGGACTCAGGATATTTTGGTCGTACAGATTAGAAAACAACAATGATACCTCACTGCAAATAAAGCATTTTTCAACCTCCATTAGCGTCAAAGGTGACCTAATAAGCTCACTACATATATAATAGCTTTACAGAACCAAACCAACTGCAAAATTTTATAAATCTCTCATCCTAACCCATAAAACTTATTATTTCAAATTAAATGCTATTCTCATTCAATATGACTTTATAAATGACTACTGATGTTTATAGATCCCTCGTCTATGGAAAGATCATAAAGCAGTGCCACAATTTTAATGAAAAGGCAACTATTGTACTCGAAAAATTTCATGTCATGTTACTCCATCAGCTATATAATGTGATAAAAGTGCATTTTCTTTATATTTATGTGACACGGGGACATGCAGAAAAAACCACCCTCATCGGCCAAGGGCACCAAGGGAGATCATTTAAGAAAAAGTAGCAGCAACAGGTCAAGGCAGAAATAAAAGAAAAAGAAAGCAAATAGAAACAGAGGTGGGGACTGTTGAGACTTGTCAGATGTGAAGGGATAAAAGAGATGTGTAATGAATACACCAGATTATTCAGTGGCATAGGACTAGGAAGAGAACTGCAACTTAAATATTTACATATCCCACTTTTGTAATTTTGGTTTGAATAGTACATTTTATCTCAAAGTCTTCTAAACATCGTTGGATAGTGATCCCATATACAGAAAAAAACAAACAGAGACAAACTGACGAGCTCTGCTCTAAAAGAATATGGTAATGTAATGGGAAATATTGAAAAACAAATATACATAATTCCTTACTGGCATTCCACAAATGAACTAAAAATGAGTAAATATTTTACTTACCTTTGTGAACAAAAAAAAATTAAGTACCCCATATTGCAAACCTGTATTCATGGCATCTAATAAAAGTTATAAATGAGTAAAATAAGTAAAAACACTTCATACTACTGGATTAGTCATTCGTAGATATACTACACAACAAGTCTCCTCACGGCAAATACAGTCACACACTGTACACAAAACACAGACATCTGACTCAAATACAGACAAGCTTACTCACATGTAAATGTGCTGTAAAAATTTTAAATAAATAGCACTTTGCCAGGTTAGGACACTAAAGTGTCTAAATTACTTAACAACCTTAACAATAGAAAATAAAAATTGCTTATATATTACAAAAGTTAAGTCACTAATACACAAAAAGAATAAATTTCTAAAAACTTACAATACCATGAATGTTATTCGCAATTAAAACTTTTCTTTGTATCAACAAGTGTTAACTATCTCATTGAATGCATAACATTAATAGTATTGCCATTACTTCACAAAAGAAATAAATTCTATATAAATAACAAGTAAACAATTGTTTAAAACCTACTTTAGCTACCTATGATTTTCCTTTTGGGAAACTTAAAAAACTATTCCTACTACGTCTTTCAAGAATGTAACAAGACAAAACTCTACATACGTAAATAATCTCACTCTCTACTTTTTGTGTGTGTTGAAAGAAATCATGTTCAGCTAGGAAACTATAAGTGTAGCCGAACAGATCTGTAGTGTTAAACTACCCTGTCATTAAATCTACACTGAAGCAGAGAGATAACTGTGAATATATGGAACACGGCATAGCCATATGGTCAACTACCTACAATAGAATCCGCGTACTACAGTACCATAGGGTAAACTACCTACCTGATGAGGTAAACTACCTACAACAGAATCAGTTTGTGAACTATTGTCCTGTCTTAATCTTTCCCACAAACTACTCATCCTGAATGCCTTTCTATTCCTCTTCTTCCATGACCTGCGCTCTCTTCTTGGTCCTCTTCTTTGACCTACTGTCAGCAAGGCACGATCACAACTTAAGCACCCTAACCTTTCACCAACCTATTATTATTATCAAGATCCTACACTCCCTCTCAGCCCTTATTACACTAATGGAATATTCAACCAAACCTAAAATTACTTTGACAGTCAACACTTGCGTATCAGGACAGCATAACTAGTTCTATGTCTGAAGCTAAAACTCGGTATTAAATGCCTACTGGAGCACCTTGTGCTATGTGTATATTATACGACATTCATTACAGAAAACTACATAATCTTAAGGTTACTTTTTAACCCTATGTGACAGAAAAGAAAGTATTGGTGAAAACAACATATCTGAATATCAAAATAATATGGTGCCATACCACTGTTAGTGACTAAGATAACCTTCTACAAAATAAAAGTATATATATATATATATATATATATATATATATATATATATATATATATATATATATATATATATATATATATATATATATATATATATATATATATATATATATATATATATATATATATATATATATATATATATATATATATATATATATATATATATATATATATATATATATATATATATATATATATATATATATATATATATATATATATATATATATATATATATATATATAGACAAATAATACTTGTGCAAGCCCTACTACCACCTCCCATATATGCTCCCTCCCTCCCACTGCCCCGATTACTATGTTAGTTAGTGACCATGCCTTGGGTCTGGATCATCATCCCCGGAAGCCATTTGAGGATCGCGACCCCTGCGTGCAGCTCCCGCAGGCGTCCTGGAAGGAGGAACCCTGCAGTCACAACCACCATCAGACTAAAGAGTCTCAAATAAAATCATGCACTGGTACAAAACTCAACTAGAAATAACAAAACATGCAACACAATTTTAATAAAAGTTAATCAAAAAACTGTTAAACTCTGGTTGACGTGGTAAAACTGAATAGACCACCAACGGGACCCATGAAAAACAAATTTTTTTTTTTATTTTTTTTTTTTAAATGATCATCTTCATAAGTATCTATCGCTTCTGAGGATTTTTCCTTGGATTTGTTGCCACTTGCTCTGACTTTACTCAAGCAATTTCTCACAGGTGTGAGGATGAAGCAATATTGAAGTGTGAAAGCTGGGATAGAAAGGGAAAAAATTCATGAATATTCCTTGGACAATATTAGTTTTTCTCTCATCAATAATCATAAGTACTACTGGTTCTAGGCATACCAAGAGAATAATGAGTGGAAATTAAGCAATTTAACCTTAGATACTATGTCAATCATGAGACCAAAAAATGGTGTGGGGACTTGGATACGTCATATTAGGGACAAAGAAGGTAACTATCGACAGAATGTCTTAATTGGGAGCTCGAAGTAGAACAATAGAAAATCTGTGTAGGTGCTCAGCCAAGCTAAATATGCCGCTCTGAACCCTGATATCTATTATTAGTGTCAATTGTGTTAGTATGACAGTGGTAGTGAACCCTAAAATCTCTCATTAGTGTTAGTGGTTAGTTTTACTAAAGTAAGGTACAGTCCCAAGCGCATGTCCCAAGCAGACTGTGAGGGGGGGGGGGTCTCGACGCTGCACCACCAGACAATGCCAAAGCCATTTTAAATGACATCCTTTGCCAATTCCGTGTGTAGGAATGCAGCAAAGGTTGAGGTAAAAATATGCTTTGAAAGAGAGGTAGTGCCAACGTGTCAAGCCAGTCACGACAGTCGAGTCAGGTGACCTGTCATGGCACTTACACTAACTTGCTTTTCATATCTTGGGCAAGATTGGAGGGCTCCTCCGGCAGTGAATCTATCGTTTTCACTTGAGGGTAACTGTAAACAAAAGAAAGAGTAACAACCACTGCTGAGTATATAACAATGAAACATACGTGAGCAGTATGGAGAGTGACTACAATAATATCAACAAAATATGTACGGGGCATTACTTGGGGGGGGCAACAAATGCACCTCTACATAAAGAACACTCATCACGAGGTCAACAATAAATCAATAACAAATAAGAAAATAAAAGAGCATGGAAAGATATATGGGGGAGGGGGTAATGAGTATTTGAAAAGCAAGAAGAAACATTTCATAGAACAGTATTAAGTATTGTAGTGTACATGGGAGTCTCTGATATACTGTAAATGTTCAATTAGGATTAGGAAATTTATCTGTTGATGGATTCTGAATGAAGAGAGGGTAATGTAAATAATGGGTAAATAACCTGCAGAAGATGATGGGAAAGAGGTGCATAAGAAAAATTGTCATGGAGATATATCACATTTGGAATTCAATACTGAACACATTCCTAAAATTAAAAATCATTAATGGACTATGCCTAAAAGACCAAAAATAAAATCGCTTGCTCTCTCTCTTTCTCTCGCTCAATGAATGCGCTCTTTTATGAGACATACATGTTGGTGAGGTAACCAAAAATGATGCCAAGACTCATCATGGGACTTTTTTTATATAAGTAAAAAACAAAGTAAATAATTTAGAACTTAAAGAGGAGGCTTTTGAATCTATCAAAGCGTGCTGAACACCCTTCCTGAGAACCTGCAATATAAGAAAAGGGGTGTAATATAAATGCGCTTACAGAAGTCTTTTTTTAACTTTTTTGTATTTGCTTTTCTTTTGCTTTCTCTACATTATACTCAGTGAAATGAAATCTAAACTAATCCTTTACTAGCTGAAGAACTCCTTAGTGAAAATACTCCTTCAGTGAAAATATGACCTCTCTTAATATTTCTATATAGGGCAAATGTTCAGAAGTAAATAAAGAGATTATAGTAGTTATTAAGAATGGTACAAGGTATAAAGGCCAAAGAAAGAAGGGTGTGTGTGTACACAGGGGGAATCAAAGTTTAAAGCTCCATTAACAAAGACCAAATGGAATAAATACAAGATTATAGTAGCGATGAAGATTGGTACAAGGTACTGATACCCAAAAACAAGGAGGGAATGTGTGTACAAAGGCGACATAAAGGTGAAGAGCTCCATACGGTGTTTGTAGAAAAAAAAAATAAATAAATAAATAAATAAAATAATAATTGTCTACTTAGAAAAGTGCACGCCAAACTATATTAAAAAAAAAAACTCGCTCAACACTATGACAGAAACAGCGTAAATTGTACAAATTACATTCACGACTTATATAAATAGTGAATATACAATGAGGAAGGAGATGGAGGTTGTGGAAGGTACGAGAGAGAGAGAGAGAGAGAGAGAGAGAGAGAGAGAGAGAGAGAGAGAGAGAGAGAGAGAGAGAGAGAGAGAGAGAGAGAGAGAGAGAGAGAGAGAGAGAGAGAGAGAGAGAGAATATATATATATATATATATATATATATATATATATATATATATATATATATATATATATATATATATATATATATATATATATATATATATATATATATATATATATATATATATATATATATATATATATATATATATATATATATATATATATATATATATATGGATGGTGTAATGAGTGGTGGGAGGACTTCATATGCATGCAGAGTTGTTGCAGTTAACAACAGACATAGTAAGGAGGCACTCCATGGTTGCTGAAGTCCAAGTGAACATGGCACATTGATGATGAATGATGTACTATGCATATGCAGAAATATGTAAATATGTGTTAGGGCAGAACACTACGAGAACCTTGTTACTAGGAACCTCCACATAATTCCTTAATATCTGTGTTAATTTTAGAGTGTTTTTCGTCCAAAGCGACCATATGTAAAGCACAAATTTAATACCTTAAGGAATTTATTGAACAAGAAATAATAAAAAAAAACTTCATAGCCAATAATTTTTTAAATGACAAGCAAGGTATGTTCGATTATTATTGCATTTTCTGAAAAATACTGTAAACAATTAATATTATAAACAACACAAGAATTGAGGTAGGATGACAGTCAAAATTAACACACTAACTTGCGACTTTGAGCAGTCAGAGAGAAACTCCAGTGATTGAAGTGATGAACATAGATATCTGATCAAGATTTGACATTTTAAGGTTTATGAATCTTCTTTTATCATACTAACGGTACTTGGAAATGATCAACGCGTGCAGAGACAATGTAGAAATATGAAAATACTTTAACACAAAAAAATAATACATATGAAAGTCCAAACTCAAAGTGTTTTGCAATGATGAACATCTATGTTTTAATTCAGATTCATATTTCACAAAAGCTGATTAACTATAGCGTAATAAAAGGTAATTTAAAATTTGTGTTAGAAATTACAGGATCCTGAAGAAAAAAAAACGGGTAGTTATACATGTGTAAAAGGGATTACAGGATCCTAAAGTGTAATGAAGGCTGTTTACGTCTGTGTAAGGGATTGCAGGTTCCTAGTGTAAGGAAAGGCAGTTTACCTCTGTGTAAGGGATTGCAGGATCCTACAGTGTAATGATAGGCTGTTTACAGGGATTGCAGGATCCTACAGTGTAATGTTAGGCTGTTCACTGGGATTGCAGTATCCTGTAGCATAAATAAAGGTTAAGTTTTAAGTGTGTGTGCAAGGGATTAGAGGATACTGTAGTGTAACGAAAGGTAGTGTTACATGAGCTTATGAGACTACTGCATCCTGTTTTCTTATATGGATTAATCAGGAATAGCTTTAACTGGAGAAACAACTTAGTACATTATAAATAATCTAGTGTAAAATTGTTTGCTATATCAAAGAATGTCAGTATTACAATAGTGAGTAGCACCATTTCATATTCTATTTTTTATACCTTCTTTTTTTTTCCCTTTTCCTAACAAAGTTGCTTCCTCTGCTGGAGCTCATCTGGCTTTATATAGTCTTCCGACTATTCCCAGTAGGGCCTGTTACTTGCCTTATTATAATAATAATGATAAAATAATATACAAAATACTACTAACGATAATTATTTGCATTGGCTTATCATAAACTAATCCATCAATACACAGTATTCTAGGTGTGAAACAGGAGAGAAATAACTACTTTATTGTATTCTATAAATACAGACTTGCGCTAGATCCTGACAAAATAAAAATCAGGTAGACAAGCTTTTAAAAGAAATAAATAGGAAAAACCTAAGTCAAGATATAAGGTAATTTATATTATCTGAATAAAAATAATCAAGGAAGAAACTAATTCATTCTACGAAATTACCAATGTGTTCTAACAAAAAAACCTGATATTCTAGGAAGAAAACAATGCCAGTAAATTGTATTATAATAACAACGAAATATTCAATAAGGAAATATCAGGAAAAAACGAATTCAAATAAAAAAGTAAAACTCATGAATGCAAAGGAGCATCCATTTCAAAAGCCTATCCTCCAAAATATGTCTTAGGCCTGTTTCTTATCTAATTTTCTCCTCACAGGTTAAAATAACTTCAGAAAATTTTCTCTGCGCCTATGACATTGACCTATGTTTCTCTTTTTCCTTTAAATTTACTCTGAAGTATAATCTAACCTGAGGACCATGGAAGCTGAGTGGTTACAATACCCAACCTGGGAATTGACAGTCTCACAATCGAGCCAACCATAGGGCATTATGAAGGGCATCCAGCCTTAATTCCACAGCCACACGCTGTCTCCACCCCCATAATGGGAAGTCATAGCGACACATAAAACGCAAACATTAAGACACACCATATGTGGGGATCATAGGAGCAGAGTGGTTAGAATACTCGACTCGGGAGTTGACAAACCCACAATCGAGTCTACCATGGGGAGTAAAGAGGAGCATCCAGCCTTAGATCCCCAACCTCACTCTTTGTGTGCACCCCTTCTCATGGGAACTAATAGTGACACATGAAGTGAGGATTACTTAGAAGACCACAGTAGCCAAGAGGTCAGATGTTCAACTGGGGAGTTGACAAAATCCGCGATCAAGCCCACTGTGGAGCACTGGGAAGGGCATCTGGCCTTAATTCTCCAGCCATTCTGCATGCATCCACCCCCATAATTAGGAATAATAGTGACACAAAAGGCAAACACATACACACTATACGATATGATGTCTCTTGGATATATTTGATAATTTTCCAAATATTCATCACTAGGCGATACTTTTTAATTTAAATACTGTTTTTAAATCACCCCACAGACGAATTTAATTATGACATTTTAAAAATTATTATGATATAACCACTGGTCATTTTAAAGCCAATTGTTATTTTGCAGTGATGTGTGTCCCTATTAATCCCCATTCGAATAGGAGTGGCCAGACACAGGCTGGAGCTAAAGAATTAAGGCTGGATGCCCTTCCGAATTCCCAGCATACTTTAGTCTCTGTCTTTAATTTAAATGCTCCAACTCCTACTATATCCACACTGTAAGCAGAATTCTAATGCAGTATAAATTTCCCTTCAATTGTTACCTGAAGTTGCTCAACATGCGAAATGAGGACATTTTGCTAATGGAAAATTAAATTGCTAGCCTCGAGTATTAGCAAGCCTACCTCCTTCAGCCTTTGCTTATAATTGAGATTATATGACTCTGTCACTAGCTTCTCAGCAAGTTTTGAATTAAATCTCATATTCTCACAATTCCAAGACATGAACAACAAAAATATAAAGCGATATTACATGAATCACGATTCCTCCTCTTAATATAGAATGAGTTTAAAGGACTTTGAAATAAAAGCTGCTCTGTAGGAGTTGCTGTTGTAGTTTGCCGTTTTGTGTATCACTCTTATTCTCCATTTGAATAGGGGTGGTAACTGCTATTTTGACTACTGGACTTAAGACAAAGCTGTAAAGTAGAGCTGGTGTTGTTGTTGCTTGCAGTTTTATGTGTCACTATTTATCTCCATTTGAATGGTGGGGGGGGGGTTGAAAACAGCTATGCACAGTATGCAGAAGAGGAGAAACTAAACCCACCTATGATAATTCACCATATTCCGTCAGCTGATTCTGTCACTGGAAATCTTTCTTAGCCTTTTTAACCATGCTCTAAGAAAGAAGTGCTAAAGTAATAGAAACGACAAGGGGGTAAAATTTTCCAAACATCCAAGCCATTACAAACAGTGAACTGAAGTTCCCTACCAGAAACCTACCTGTTTAAGTTCTCTTGTAGAACAATGGAACAGTGTAATACTAATAAACATTCAATAAAGATGCATTCCCTCTAAGGTAAAATAATCACACTTAGGTCCCGTTCATTCTACGCAAGACGTAGATCAACAAAATGTAATCCACTTCCTCAAATAGTGCATGGTCTCAAGATATGGCAAACGGAAATACAGATGATCCAGTCCCGTTTACAGGCAGGTCAAAGAAACTCGTTCATTTATAAACAAAATGCGTCTCGCTGACAATTGATATAGAAGCTTATAAGAGGCACCAGGATATTTTAGGATAAGCCATTGAAAACATCTCTTTTTTAGGTAAGTCTAAGTAACTCACTTAATTATGAATTCATAGTATCTTGCTTTCCATCAATATAAGACACTCGTGTGAGCGAAATTATATCATTTTATGATAAGCAATAAAAAGCATCCCCCTTATTAGGCAGATCAAAATACTCATTAATCTAAAAATTCGACATTTCTTGCTTCCAATGGATATAGATATTCGCATAAACATAAAAGCCCCAGTATATCAAATCATCCTTTTATTAGGTATGTCAAAGTAACTCGTCAATTCAAAATTTCAATGCTTCACACTTCCAGTCGATACAGACGCTTAAACAAGGCACCAGGATAACACTTTATGATAAGCAATTCAAAATATTTCTAGGTATTTCTAAAGAGTAGGCAAAATCAATTTAAAGGCACATGCAACAATGTCATATTAAAGTTAAAATTTCCGTGTGCCTCAAAGCAGAAAATCACCCTAGACTCCTTCAAAATTACGAATTAATTAAGCTAAGCTATAAAATCTAAAATAAATATATTGAAATTAACAAAAGCTAAGAAAGTTTGACAGAGAAATTAATATAACTGACTTATTTTGAATATGATTAACGATATGAAAAATGAAAACTATAATAAGTTAAAAAACTATAATTAGAGTCAATATGAAATCTACAAAATTATGCAGCATCAAAGAGTTAAATGAGCCCTCAGATATGTAGGATGTTTAAGCTTTAGGGACATGTGATCGTTGAAGCATTCTTTGCTGTCACTACCAGTCATTTAATTCTTCAATATGTAATCGACAAAATAACGACCATTCAAAATCAACAAGAATACCTTTAAAAAAAAGTTTTCCTCTTTGTATATATAATAACGAACTGTCAGCAAATGTGTTGTACACAATTATCACATTTGTGTAAGTGCTCAATCAAATTCTCACGTAATGCCACTTTCGAAGACATTAAAATATATTTATTATCAGAATAAAAACCATTCTAAATAAACTTTAATACCCAAAAATTCTTTTCTCTGTATGTAAAATAAAGATCTGTCTTCTAGGAAGTCATATACCTCTAACACACCTGTGCAACTGCATAATCGTGTCCTCATTCAGCCAACAGAATAAAAGCCATTCTATATATCAATCTGCTTTTCTTTGCATAAATACAGATCTGTCTTCTGGGATGTTGCAAATATGTAGTATATATATTTGTGACATTTGTATCACCTCTGTGTAACTGTACAATCAGGTTCTCATTCGGTGGTACTTTTCAAGATATTCAGTTACATTTATAAATAGAGTAAGAACTACGGTTCCATAAACACTAACAAAGCCTTTACATCTTTGTGATAAAATGACATGCAAAGCTAACACATCATGAAAAAGGGGTCATAGAAAAAGTATGTTTATATGTTTGTTGATGTGCTGATCTGGGTTGTGCTTGAGGATATATTCAATCCCATGTGTCGAAAGTTCCATTACAAGTGATGGATTTGGAGATTCAATCCAAAAAGCTCACATCTTTGTTTATCAACATAATAAAACAACCTATCAAAGCCAGCAAGGTGGACACACACAAAAAAAAAGCTAAACCATACACTACTAAACTCAAAGCTATAGCAACATAACCTCTTACTGTCAGTGATTTGACAGGGTGGCCACAATTGTAGCATAACAACTAACACAGAAGGGTTTAGCTGACTCATTAACTATGCAATTGATAAATGTCCTGTTGGATGTCACTAACAAAGAATATGGACAGGAAGCGTAAAAATATGGGGAGATAAAATATATTCCTGACGCATATTATCGAGTCTTAAGAACAAGATTCTGAGAAAGCAATATAGAGTCATTACAAAGAAACGGCATGCTAAAGACGGAATGGGACGAGTGGGCAAAGCCGTTTTGGCGCGGTCGCTTTGAAGCCATTGTAAAGATAGTTAGGTTAGATGACATTAGGTTTTTAAAATATAAATATTTTCTTTGCGCCAAACGTCCTTCCCCAAACAGGGTGTCCACAAAACAGGTTTAGCACCCAAAAACCCAGTGCAAAATTGGCTGCGTCAAAATATACTAGATCATGCAACAAAGTATGGTATAGTATGAGTGAGAAGCAAATTTGAAACGAGTGATGTAGCTATTTCTCAACTGACATCAGAAAATTACGGTGGGAGACCCTAAGCAAGGTGGTGGGGGATCTGTGGCAACCCTTTCAACCCAAAGAGCTGAGAGAAGCGCTTGAAGTATACGAACTTCTGGCAAATGTGTGCTTTAACAAGGCTACCTCCTACAAGGGAAACTCTGGACATTGTACAGTATATGTATATACATTTAAACTCAAGTTCTTCAACATCTTTTAACTACAGCACCATCCCCGTACTAGGTGAGTGTTTATGAATAATGCGAGCTCAGAGGAAACTGCTGTTGTTGTTGTTTTCGGTTTTGTGTCACTATTAATCCTCATTAGAATGGAGGCGGGCATGCTAAGTAGCAGATGACAGAGATACGTAATCTCAATTACAAGGAAAGACTCAGGGAGTTAGACTTTCCATCACTTTACACTAAAAGAAAGAGGGATAATATTGTGAAGGTGTATAAATTCTTTCATGGTTTGACAGAGTGAACAGGTTTGATATTTTGATATGGCTGGCTCTTGAACTAGAGGTCATAGTTTTGAAGCTATGTATGAAAACTTCCTTGCAAGGCATAAGGAAGTACTTTTTTAGAGTAAGAATAATTGATGATTGGAATTCCCTAAGCGAGGAAACGGTAAATGATATCTGCTGCATCCGCAAGTTTAACGAAAGATATATGCATCACCGAGTAAGAAGTGAAACCCATCATGAAACAGGAAGTTACAAGCACAAGGCTCTTTCCCCTAAGCACAATTAGGTAAAGACATATAAAGGCCAATACAAGACCTAGGGTTAAAACGGATGAGAGAAACTTTTTGACAAGGAAGACGATAGAAGTAAATAATGACAATTTGAAAAGAATTAAGGAGACAGTGGACTGCCAACACACTTTCCAATCGCAAGTTTGTGAAGAAAAAGGTTTTCCCTGAACAAGGCTTGCCCAAATTTTTGCGCATTCGATTTAAACTACGACCACTTAGATAATTACAGTCTATAGTGTGAATGATAAAATGAAGAGGACCTGCATATACTGAGTAGGGATCATAAGTATAGAGCTTATTAGTGTAGGGGTCTTGAGTCCAAAACTTATTAGTGTAGGGGTCATAAGTATAAAGCTTATAAGAGTATGGGTCATGAATATAAAGCTTATTAGTACAGGTGTCATGAGCATAAAATTATAAGAGTAGGAGTCATGAGGATAAAGCTTAATAGTGTTAGTATCATGAGTATAAAGCTTGTAAGTATGTGCCATATGCATAGAGATTATTACAGAGGGAAAATAAACAAAAAGTCTCCTTCTTCTAAGCTAACAAACAAAAAACAAAAAACACATATGACATTTAGGTAAACAAGTGAATGATGATGATGATGATATATGATGATAAAAACGAAGATATATATTCTGGGAAAAACAGAGCAATACTAGGGGTTCGTAGAGAGAATGGCATCAAATCATAATTTTTATTAAAAGTATCTGGACTAAATGACTTTGTATTGCATGTTTCATTGTATCATACTAAAAAATAGATACAATACTATTGTCCATGGAAATTTATATTGAATATCTGGGGACTCTAACTCATGTCGCAAGCTACAAATTCATGCTGCCTAAACTAACGGAGCTACTAAGGCAGATAAACTGCGTATCATAGCACGGCCAGCACACGCAAGCACTTCTTCCATGCATGTTCGGGTGGGTTTGCTATGATATGGAGATTTTATCTGCTATAGCAGGTCAGTCGGATAAGGCAGCGTGAAAATGTAACTTGCGACGAGTTTGATGGCCCTGATAGTCAAGGCAGTTTTTCATAGATAATAACATTGTTAACATCACGAATTCACTATATCATACTAAAAATCAAATTCATAATACAGTACTTGTAATAAATTATTATTGGTATATTAGTGGCAAAGAATGACCAATATTAATGAAGACTACCAACAATTCCTCTATTACTAAATCAAATAATTTGGCAATAACAAAAGTATTCATATATATATACTTTATAGACACCATCAACAATAAGCAAAATTAAAAATTGAAAACAGATTATCATTGTACACCTAACCTTATACAACAGTATTTGGTTTTTCAATTTACGAGAAAAAAACTCACTGAAAAAAAATAAAAAAGTCAAACTCTTTAAAAACAGTGTTAGGTTCTTCAGTTTTACGAGAGAAACATTTACTGAAAAAATGAATAAGGTAAAAAATCTCAAGTGTCTTTGAAATAGGTACAACAGTCAACAAGTGGTAATGTTAAATGCAAAAATACATTCACAGTTATACAAAGACAGTCAACTAATAAATCAAATGAAAACCTATTTTCATTATGATATGCAAATATAGGCCTATGCATCTTTGTTTCTTCCTTAATGGGACCAATGCAATTAGTTTTATTTTCTATTATGATAAAAAAAAATTATGAAAATTAAAAATTACAGGAGCGAAAAATGGAAAATCAATAACCTTGTACCAAAAAAAGTATTTATGGAACAATATTATCATATATCTAGAGTTAAAACACTGTGAAAAGAGATTTTATGACATCTCTAATCATTAGCTTAAAAAAAAAAAGATGTAAGGTTAGCATTTTAACTCTCAATAATTTTCTAACTATAATAAATGATATTATACTCAAAAAGATTCATACCATTGATCACATTAACTCAAAAGATGGTACTATACACAGCATATAATATTATTATTATTATTATTATTATTAGTTGGAAAAAATCGAAAGACTATTTAATATACAGCTCCAGCAAAGGAACCAACTTTGTGAGGAAATGGAAAAAAAAAGATAGAAAAAATAAAACTATAAAATTGCATAACTCAATATTGCAAAACCGTCTATATACAGTAAATATAAAGAGAATTATATGAAGCTCAGCTTCATAGATGGTTTTTGTGGTTGTTGGAACTCATGCTTTATCTGAGATATTCCCTAAAATCCGCTGTAACACTAATCAAGATCAATGGCAATTGCTTAAACATAAGGACAAATAGAGAGTACAGCTGCGGCTGTTGGGTCTCATGGATGATAATTCTTTTCCGCTTACCCTGTGGATGACCCAAGCAGGGTGGTGGTGGGAAGTGCCAAAGCTTCATCCCCAGGGAGCTGAGAGGAGTGTTCGAGAAAAGCTTGGCTTCTGATGAAAGTGTGTGATTTGACTCGGCTACCCTCCTTAGAAGGGGTTTTGTGGCTATCGAATATGTATAAAGAAAATAATTCAAATTTCTGACAATAAGAATTCAACCATTTCAATGGGGAGGGGGCATGTTAGCTCTGGGAGTGTGTAAAAGTCAGGAGGTGACTATAGCAAGTTTAAGGAAGGGCATCCAGCCTTAATCCCCCAACTCCAAAATGTACATGTCCACCTAAATTCAAATTGGGACTAATTGCGACACATGAAACTGTGTTTTAATTCCACCTTTTCAGAATCAACATACAGAAGGCTGTGATGGTTAACACTGCAAAGATTAGAATTATGTTATCATAATATAGACCAAAATTGAAGCATCATCATCAAAAGATGTCGAACAAATGAATATATTATCAAGATATTGTAGCAAATACATTTTCATGACGTTTTATGTCACTATTAATCCCCATTCCAGGGGTGGACACAGACAGGGTGGAGCTACGGACTTATAAAATGCATATTGATGAAGTATCACTGATATGATCCGTTAAATATGTGAATAACATATTGAAAAAGTTTATAAATATCATTATTATTATTATTATTATTATTATTATCATCATAAGCCAAGTACCAATCCCAGTTGGAAAAATTCAAAGATTATATACTAGATGGCTCAAGCAGGGAAAGCAACTTGGCGAAGAAAAGGGAATACAGAAAATATAAAATTATATCAAATAGTACAAACTTAGCATGGCAATACATGTTTACATATCATTTGTTATAACATTGGCATATATTGTACATAATAGGAAAGGGTAACCTACCCATTCCTTTTTGGAAATATAAACAACTCTATACACTGTGTGGTTACTATAAATGTTTACACTATTAATTTATTTTTATTTTGCCATTTTTATTTGTCTGTGTCCACTCCCCATGGGAGTGGACACAGACAGGGTGGAGATGGGGAATTAAGGATGGATGCCCTTCCTCACTCCTAACGGTGAACTAAAAAACAGGTTTGTCACTTTGAGTCGGGTTTTCTAAACACTGGCTACAGGGTTACCCCCCAACCTCAGTATATACTGTATATACAATAGTCATTAATTTATAAATGATATTATAGAACACATATGATAGAGCTGCTTAAAATTGCAAGTGCAATACAGGATTCTAATTCATATATAAGTTATATACAAATAAATTGAAGCATTACAAAGTAAGAAACACAAGTAATTATTAAATTGCGTCGTCACTGATCTTGTTAAGTATATATTACAGCTATAATCACCTACTAAAAATGATAATGATAATAATAATAATAATAAATGTAATGGAACTCCACAATTATTGACAAAGAGGAAAATACAGTACACGATGACGCGTGTTCAAGAGTGTTAAGGTGTTGTGTATATGTGCGCCTGTGTTTCTTGTAATGTGGAGGGGAAATCAATTTGGATATGGGTGAGAAGTCCCAGGGTAAAATGAGGAGAAATGAGGGTAAGTATTCTCTCTAACATACCTGGTGAGAGGGGAGAGGGGAATGTATCTGAAGCGACCAGCTGGATGGTGAATGGGGCCTCCGTAACGTCGTGTAAGCAGTGAGAGGTAGGCTGCCAATGGTGGCACTGCCTTATTATTGTTTGAGGGATTGTTAGCAAATTTTACTGTGATAGGTTCCTGTGCCCCGTCGGGTATGGTGCCGTTCAACTTTTGAATGGCACGCTCGGCCTCAATGCGCTGGTCAAATCGGATAAAGCCCACTCCCTTTGATAGGCCTGGCGGGTTGAAACACGGGTCAATAACAAGTCAAGAAAATAAATCAGATCTCGTAAAAAAAAAAAAAGTAACCCCACGGTACACTTACGTTATTCCATAATTAAAAGGCCAAAATAACTTTACCAAACTAAGTTATCCTAGCGTAACTTTAAAATTTACGAGGTTAATTAACTTTACATGGAGTTCTGGGGGTTACACAATATTTACAAGCTCCAATAATTCATACTGACAGATAAGTTTAAGAACGTTATAAAACATACTGCATTGTATGAACTTCTTTTACAACTTACAAAGCAAACTGTCACTTTGAATACATGAGAAATTATATAACTTGTACTTCAATATATATATAAAAAAAAAGGACTTGCGTCTTTACCAGTGATGTTATCGCAAAGGATACGAGAAGTGATAATGGAGCCATATGCCCTGAACATCGATTCTAGATCCTGTTGGGTCATGGATTTGGGTAATCCAGACACGTAGAGGTTTGCCCCCTTGATGGCTTTGCTACTCGGCCGTGCATACGATACCTGGTTAGGCAATTAACACAATGCAATTAAATTAATAATTAAAAAAAATATTACAATTAAGATATTTCTATCGAAAGATATCTGGTTATGCAATTAAAACATTGTAGTAAACACTATAATCCCACTTAATAAATATACTGAACTAAAGATACTACTAATGAAGGCTACTGGTTAGGCAGTTAACACAGTAAGATAATATTACTCCAGTTAATAGAAGTATAAAACTCAAGACATCTTTATTAAAAAAAATTAAAAACGGGAAATTATATAACTGAGGCCACTTAGATTAAGTACACAATATATATATATATATATATATATATATATATATATATATATATATATATATATATATATATATATATATATATATATATATATATATATATATATATATATATATATATATATAAAATACTAACTTTATATGGGAAATAATCCAAACATACGAGTATGAGTTTTAATCACTCAAATAATCTAGTACTCAAATGGAGTTAGAATAAACTAATGACATTACAAAGGTATACAGTCCTATGTCACATTAAAAAAAATAATAATAATAATGGCATGAACAAAATAGAAACGAAATACCATTTAAGAAAGGTATGGAATTATATATATATATATATATATATATATATATATATATATATATATATATATATATATATATATATATATATATATATATATATATATATATATATATATATATATATATAATATAATATAATATAATATAATATATATATATATATATATATATATATATATATATATATATATATATATATATATATATAATATAATATAATATAATATATATATATATATATATATATATATATATATATATATATATATATATATATATATATATATATATATATATATATATATAAAACACACACTCGTAAAATAAGAAATATAGGCAGGCCATGCTTTAAAAAAAAAACTGTAAATATAAATAGGGCCTTTAGAGACCATAAATTTAACTTTACAGAAAACTTGAAGCTTATATTCAAAACCGTCTCAACATTCGTTTCTTATATAAATATTATAAAATTGTGCTGAGGATGGGGTGAGGGAGAGGGATGATGAGGCTAGAGGAGCCAAATAGGAGGGGGAGAGAAAAGCCAGAGAAGGTCTATGGATGTGGTGAGGGAGGACATGAGGGTGTGGTGTGATGGAGAAGGACGCAGGAGATAGGGCGAGATTGAGGTGGCTTTGGCAAGTGCTAAAGAGGGATGAGGGTGAGGAGGATATGTGGGGAAGGATGCTGAGGATGGAGGTGCCATACAGGAGGGGAAGAGAAAAGCAAATAGGAGGTATATGGATGTGGTAAGGGGGGATAAAAGGTGTGTAGCGTGACAAGTGAGGGAATTGGGGAATAGGGCGACATGGAGACGTTTGATCCGCTGTGGCAATTCCTGACGGGAGACACAGAAAGCTTTGACTGATATAAACGTAGGCAAAATGCTGGATGCAAAATTTTATTTCTAATTCAATTGATAATAAAGATCAACAGTACCTTGATGGTTTTGTTCTGTAGACGAAGCCCATTTAGTTGGTTGATGGCTCTTTCTGCGTCGTCTTGTCGGACATAGTTGACAAATCCATAACCAATGCTTTGACCTGTGTAGGAAAAAAACAAAACAGAAATTAATACATATAATGCTATATATATATATATATATATATATATATATATATATATATATATATATATATATATATATATATATATATATATATATATATATAATAATAAATTTTCAAAATACTAAAGTAAGTGGATGCACCATTTTGTGTTACAATTAGTCAGCATGACCGGGAGTGGACATAGACAGGTTGGAGCCGGGGGATTAAGACTACATGCCCTTCTTAACGTCCCGGAGTTCAATTACTGTTCGCTCAGATAGGTACGACCACATATGAAGCCTATACTATTATCTTACATGAAACACAAAGACATACAAATAGAATATGGTGAATAAAAATACAGCACAAAGCCAAGTAAAAGCACAGGCCGTATGCTGCTACACATCGAAAAAACAAGATATACAAAATGAACATTGTGGAAAAGACGTTGAAATATGGAACACACTAGCCCAGGCTTGGCTTAGCTTTCACAGTCTCATGTTATTACCGATGAAATTGCCCAATTAATTGGGGAGTCGATGACTTTAAATAGGTATACCTAACTTTTCAACCATTGGCTGGAGATCACTGGGTCCATGAGACTGGAGAGGGGGCCTGGGCCAAGGCTATATGGTAGGTATATAGTCGGGTTCCAGTGCTAACACTGTCCCACGCCTCTGCCTTTCATGAAACCTTTAACCAATAACACAGCTTATTACAGGCAATACATCGAAGATTCCCTCATCTTCTTACAGCCAGAAGAGACTAAACTGTAAACAATTTCCTCTCCGAGCGAGGTGCAGCTATTTCAGCCACTAGTTTTCTACTTCCGAACACGTGGGAGGAAGTCACAGGCAGGATCACATGAACGCAAGAAAGGATCTTGTGTTCAGTATCACATGACTATAAGAAAGATTTTTGTAATAATACAGGAACACATTTCCATTAAAGCCAAGAGTACATCTGTACAATTTATCTTTAGATTTTTCTTTTTTTTTAAATGACACCGAGTCTTCATTTAGGGGCGGACACAGACCGTTTGCAGCTGGGGAATCAAGGCTGGATGCCTTTATCAATGCACGGCTGAGAGGGTTCGAACGCGAGTCCGTTCCTTTCCGAGTCGAGTATTCTACCTTTACATTACGACGATCTTCTGACTACAATTACAGGTACGGTGTCAGAAAAATTAAGTCACAATGCTTTTTAAATAGCTGATATATCCTCAAAAGAGGGATTACCTCAACAATACCACCATCATATCTGCTTCTCATTCCCATACTACACATACAAAACGAACAAAGACTGACTTTGGCGGGGGAAGGCAAAATATATGTATTCTGCTGTGGGCAGATTTTTTTTTCTTTTTTTCTTTTTGGTTAATATTGGGATAGCCAAGAGAGTTCAGCAATGGTATAAATTGAAAAAAATAATTATATATATATATATATATATATATATATATATATATATATATATATATATATATATATATATATATATATATATATATATATATATATATATATATATATATAATATATATATATATATATATATTATATATATATATATATATATATATATATATATATATATATATATATATATATATATATTTTTTTTTTTTTTTTTTACTCGTTTAAGCTAGAAGCTGAAAAATCAAAATGCAACTTAAAAATAGAAAAATAAGGCCGCTTTCACACCAAAGTGGCACGTCGCACGCCAGTTGAAAACGAACATCTGGAAATATATAAAACCTTTAACACAAAGGTGGCGTGACACGTCCTATGTGCCACGCCACCTCTGTGTGAAAGGTTTCATGTATTTCCGGATGTTCGTTTTCAACTGGCGTGCACGTGCGACGCGTCTCTTGGTGTGAAAGCGGCCTAAGTCCTGCGTAATTCAAGGGGGGAGCTTGAAAGATGAATGGGAAAAATGGCGTCATACAAAGATGTGCAACAATTTTTTTTTTTTTTACATCAGAGCGCAGACTAGTAATGACAAAAGCTTATCAACAGTTTCTATAATAATGATAAAAAGTTCTACATTAATAATAATAATGATAATAATAATAATAATAATAATAATAAATTAAACAGGGCACAATTGGCCATTTAAGTAACATTAACTATCAATGCCTTCTAAGAGACTAACTCACCTACTCATTGATTTTATTGATTTTTGTATGTGCCAGAGCTCTTAGTTTACCATGACCCTCCCAATTATTAGTCACGTATTTCTTCCGCTATTAGTCATTGGTTTGTGGAGTATTCTGAAGTTTACTTTCAAGGTTTAAGTCTCTCTCTCTCTCTCTCTCTCTCCTCTCTCTCTCTCTCTCTCTCTCCTCTCTCTCTCTCTCTCTCTCTCTCTCTCTCTCTCTCTCTCTCTCTCTCTCTCTCTCTCTCTCTCTCTCTCGCTCTCTCTCTCTCTCTCTCTCTCTCTCTCTCTCTCTCTCTCTCTCTCTCTCTCTCTCTCTCTCTCTCTCTCTCTATATATATATATATATATATATAGGCATTGGTCTGTATGCTACTCTGAAGTTTACTATTAACGACAGAGTCAATATATATATATAATATTTCGTCAATGGTCTGTACCCTACTTTGAAGATTATTTTTAAAGATTGAATAATAATAATAATAATAATAATAATAATAATAATAATAATAATAATAATAATTACACATATATATATATATATATATATATATATATATATATATATATATATATATATATATATATATATATATATATATATATATATATTATATATATATATACACACAACACAGTCATTGGTGTGCCCACTAATCTACATGACTGAGTCCATATACAATATTTAGTAAATTATTTGTACTCTACTCTGCAGTTTACTTTTAAGAACCGAGTTCATATATTTAGTTATTGATTTGTACAATACTCTGCCGTAGTGCGACTGAAGGTATTACGAATTCAACTCGGACTGGTCCAGACAGCTCAGTTGTCTTCCTTCAGATATGGCTCTTACCTTATGCCTACAACTACACCGAATATTCTGACGAATTCGTTACATAGCTCTTGCTATCCCATTACGTATGGCAAGTCACAACACTCCCCCTATCGGTTCTTTTTACTCTCTTTTTCCTATACTTAGGAAGGTCCAGAGATTATGGCCCCCTGTACCAGGCACATAGGGGTGCTAAGAATCTCCGGGGATCTTGTTGAGTCAACTATTGGCGTGAGGGTAGACACGTTGGTGGTAGTAATGGTTCTGACCTTAAACTTGCACTTGATAGATCTGTTTCTTTCACTCTTCACTATTCTAACATTTGTGGTCTTCACTCCAATCTTTCGTCTGTGGAACAACACTTGGATACAGCCCTCCCAAGCCTCCTCCTCCTCCTCTTTGAAACCCAGCTGTCTAGCCATGGTTCCAATGACACATTTAAAATCTCTCACTATAACCTGTATTCTCGTTTCCATTCCAAAGGCGAGGTCTGTGCCTACTGAACACTAACAATCTTATTGCAAGGTTTATTGACCTTGAATCCCCTGACTATGATGTTCTCTGGCTGAAAATCTATCTGTCCACTACCATATAGTTGCTTTGCTTCTCCTACTGCTCTCCAAACCACTGACAGTGTCTTTTTTTTAATATCTGTCCTCTTGCCATCTTCTCACCCACATGCTGAAGTTCTCATATTGAGTGGCTTAATTCTCTCACACTGATGTGGGAGGAACTGAGGCACTTGCTTTCACTATTAATCCCAATCTGGAGTCGATTATTAACATCCTACTCAAGTATTTGATC
>JAXCGZ010015604.1:22500-61347 GCA_037179515.1 Halocaridina rubra | reverse complement strand
AAAAAAAAAAAAAAAAAAAAAACACGCAATGCACTGAATTCGAGACAGGTGAACCGCGATATAGCAAAGGATTACTGTATATATATATATATATATATATATATATATATATATATATATATATATATATATATATATATATATATATATATATATACAGTAATCCCTCGCTATTTCGCAGTTCACCTATCGCGGATTCACTGTATCGCGGAAATTTTTTGGGCAAAAAAAATAAAAAATAAAAAAAATAAATAAATAAATTTTAAGATTAGTGTGACACCAGGGTGGGCCAAAAAAATGATAAAATAAAACAGACTTTATCAGGCTGTAAAGAGAAACAGAGATGGAGAGTGTAATGACCTGTCAGGTGTGAAGGGATTATAAAAGATGTGTAATGAATATCCAGCTCTCTGCTGGGTTTTAATATACATCTGCATTACTTTCACAATGTCTATTTCAATAATTCTCCTTAGATCTTATTATTATTATTATTATTATTATTATTATTATTATTGGCAACAATAATTTTCCTATGATGATGATTGTGGGGATTATTATCATCATCATTATTATTATTATTATTATTAAAGGCTCATCATTGTTTGTACATCTATTGGTTTAATTACTTTAATAACTGTGTACAGTGCCCCTCCCTAGATAGCTAGGACAAAGAGAGTGTGGGGGGTTGGGTAGAATAGAATGTTGAGAGAGAGAGAGAGAGAGAGAGAGAGAGAGAGAGAGAGAGAGAGGAGAGAGAGAGAGAGAGAGAGAGAGAGAGAGAGAGAGAGAGAGAGAGAGAGAGGAGAGAGAGAGAGAGAGAGAGAGAGAGAGAGAGAGAGAGAGAGAATCTTTAATTAACTCTTGTTCATTCAACCAAAACTACATTATTTATTGTAAAAATAATGGTTTAATTACAAATTCGTGTAAATAATGATATCAATAATAATATTAACAATAATGATAATAATAATAATAATAATAATAATAATAATAATAATAATAATAATAATAATAATAATAATAATAATAGTAATAATAATAATAATCTCCACAATCATCAGCAAGGGAAAATTATTGTTAAAAATAATAATAATAATAATAATAATAATAATAATAATAATAATAATAATAATAATAATAATAATATCTAAGGAGAATTTTTGGAATAGACATCATGAGAGTAATGCAGAGGTATATTAAAACCCAGCAGAGAGCTGGATATTCATTACTCATCTTTTATCATCCCTTCACATCTGACAGGTCATTACACTCTCCATCTCTGTTTCTCTTTACAGCCTAATAAAGGCTGTTTTATTTTATCATTTTTGGCCCGTCCTGGTGTCATAATCGTCTTAAAAAAAAAAAAAAATTAAAGGTGTTCCTACTTTCCGGAAATTCACCTAACGCGGCCGGTCCCGGAACCGAACCCTCGCGATAAACGAGGGATTACTATATATATATATATATATATATATATATATATATATATATATATATATATATATATATATATATATATATATATATATATATATATATATATATATATATATATATATATATATATATATATATATATATATATATATATATATATATATATATATATATATATATTATATAAATATATATATTATATAAATATATATATTATATATATATATATATATATATATATATATATATATATATATATATATATATATATATATATATATATATATATATATATATATATATATATATATATATATATATTATCAGTTCACTTGTTAGTGTTTTAAATACGCGAAATTGGAATAACGCACCCAAAAATTAATAGTAAAAAAATGTGAAATACACGAATAATGCCCGCCATGCTGCTATGTGCTTCAGTGTCTTTATCCAGCATAGTGCACGGATATATCTCTTGTTGGAACTGTGTTGGGTTTTCAGTTATTTTATGTTTTAGAGAGTATATACTGTACTGTCATGGCCAGTAAATGCCTAGGGAAAGACTGTGGAAGTGCTTCTACTCCCAAAGGAGCAAGAAAGGCAATAATTCTTGAAGTAATATTACAAGTGTTGGGCTGTTATGAGCGTGGTGAGAGTATGGTCACCATTAAACCAGCGATGCATCTCCTGGAAAGCACGCTGAGCACTATCCGTGAAAATGCGGAAAAAATAAATAAATGTGCAAAAGCTGGTTTTAGTTTAACTGCAGCTTAGTCTTCATATTCTCGATCGGATATTATGGAGAAAATGGTGAGTATGAAGTCTTCATATTCTCAATAGGATATTATGGAGAAAATGGAAAAAATGGTAAGTGTACGTGGATGAGCATTAAGTGCGTGGATATATCTCGTTATAATTGTGCTTGTGCTTTTAGTTCTTTTATATTTTACAAATTATAGTACTGTACCATCATGGCTAGTAAATGCCCAGGAAAAGCC
The DNA here is from genome assembly GCA_037179515.1 of Halocaridina rubra. Taxonomy (NCBI): domain Eukaryota; kingdom Metazoa; phylum Arthropoda; class Malacostraca; order Decapoda; family Atyidae; genus Halocaridina; species Halocaridina rubra. The sequence continues at coordinate 58,915 of JAXCGZ010015604.1, read as the reverse complement.
TGTAGAAGTGCTTCTACTCCCAAAAGAGCCAGAAAGGCAATAAGCCTTGAAGTATAACATCAAGTGTTGGCCCATTATGAGCATGGTGAGAGTAGGGTCACCATTAAACGAGCGATGCATCTGTCGGAAAGCAAGCTGCGCACTATCCCTGAAAATGCAGAAAAAATAAAGAAACGTGCCAAAGCTGGTGTTAGTTTAACTGAGGCTAGGTCTTCGTATTCTCAATCGGATATTATGGAAAACTGCTAAGCATGTGGAAAACCATCAAGAACAGACAGCAAATAAATATGCCGTATAATATCGTCAGGGAAAAAGCATGTGAGATTTACTACCATTTGAAATTCCAGGTGGAAGGCGAAGAAGTAAAACCCTTTACAACTAGCTCTGATTGGTTTTCTAATTTTAAGCGTAGGTTTGGTTATTGCAACCAAAAATTACAAGGCGAGAGCGCATCAGCTGATACGTAGGCAGCAAAACGGTTTCCTGCCGAATTAAAGGCCATCACAGAGGAAGGGGATATACGTCAAAGCAGATTTTCAATATGGACGAAACTGCTTTATTCTGGAAGTGAATGCCAGAAAGGACGTACATTTCCACAGACGAAAAACGTGCTTCACGATATAAGGCAGCAAAAGATCGCTTTACCCTATAAAACAGATCCCATCAGAACAGGAAAAAGAGGAACAGGCCCTGCTTTGTGATAGCAAATGAGTTTTATCTTCGATTGGGCCTCCTGTTGTTTTGAAATTTACCTGCAGTTAGAAAAAATCTCACGAAAGTTACATTAGGTTAGGCTAGTTCAGAAATTTCAATTGTGGTGAAACTTTATTTGATGTATCCTTATATTTTTGAACTAAACTATTCTTATACAAACTTAGCTAATCTAACCTAACACAACTAACCTAAATTAACTTGAAGCTTTACATATGTACCAAGTAATGGAAGGGTACAATAAACAGTCTTAACCCAAATTGTATTGGGTGCTTACGCAACCTAGACATAATGCATACAAGAAGTTGAGAATATTTTATCAGCACAGCGATCTATACTTCATTTAATGTAAACATGCTGTTAGGAATTGGCTACATGCACACTAATGACATTATAAGTGTCAATACTTTGATTATCTCAACCTCCTGTATACATTAATTGACACTTTGTATATAGCCTACATCTAACCTCCGGCATGCAATAAATGATGCACAAATTACTGTACAATACTTATGTATATACCATATATACATATATGTACTATTCAATATATTTCTCTTTTTCTCATCCATCGACTCGTATGCGATTAACCTAAAGATACATTGAAAAAAATGCCTTTAAAATGAATCACCGAGCTCAATACCATTAATATACTCCATACCATGTTTAAACCTACGTCCAGAGAGAAGTAATTTCTGTTAATGTAAGTTGGCCAACAGAGACCCCAAGAACGACCAAGCTACGAATGACAAGAGCTCATGACACGGGAGTGAAGCAGTGTGGTCAATGAACGAAGTGCTGCCGAAGCTCGTGATACTTTACCTAATATAAAAAGGCTCTCCTGAAAGCCATTCTACTGTGAGAAAAGGACAGTCGAAGAATTAGGCAGCCGCTTCCTATAGTGGAATCGAGTCACCCACCGACAACAAACACCACCACCACCACCACTACACGTCGTGTACAGAAGACATTAAGGGAGAAGTACTGAGTAACATTTTCGTAGTGCAGTAATTAAGGGAGCCTAAAACAGCAACACAGAACAGATGATAAGGTGTGAACTACTACCATGGTACATGCAGTGTGTCAAGTATATTTCACTGATTTTTTTTTTTTTTTTTTTTGCAGTCCTTCAAGACTGAGAATACTATCACTGACTTAAAGAAGCAACTAAATAGTGATTAGGCTATGAGAGAAATTCTTGCCTCAGCCTTTGGAATCTCCGAATTGAGTCACGTTCAAAAGTTTTCCGAATTCATTTGTGATTCGCCGCCGTCTACCGATCATTGACTCTACACATTCATTGAGATATGACAAATTATTACTTACGATATGAATGCTTTGATATTTACGAATTCCTTCAGAAAATGTCACTGACTTACTATCTATAAATTTAAAAGTACTTTCTTACATTGTTGAAAATAAGATTTAATTTCAGAAACTGAAAAACTGCTACAATATCGCTCTCATATTTATATATAACCTTTACAGTTCCAAATACATTTTCATCATTACTTAGTTTGGATCAACCCCAGACTAAGCACCTAATGTCATTTTTAGGTGTATCATTTGGGTCTGAGACAAAATCAGGTACGGTTTGGATAAATAAGTTAAGGGCGGTTCACACAGTCAAACGGTTCGTCGAACGCGGTTCGACAGACAAGTGTTTGAAGTGATGTTCGAACGTGTGAACGGGGTATTTGGTTGTCGAACACGTTCGACAAACGTGTTCGACAACCAAATACCCCGTTCACACGTTCGAACATCACTTCAAACACTTGTCTGTCGAACAGCGTTCGACGAACCGTTTGACCGTGTAACCCCCCTTTAGGTTAACCTACGCGAACAATCACTTACAAAAGGAATTCCTTGCATTCTGCCTAATTTGGGATTGAGGTTGAACGCAGGTGCTTCATTTGGAATTGATATGCATCAGGTTCCTATTCTTGGGTTAACCCTTTATAATAATAATAATAATAATAATAATAATAATAATAATAATAATAATAATAATAATAATAATAATAATAATAATAATAATAATAAATTATTATTATTATTATTATTATTATTATTATTATTATTATTATTATTATTATCAGAAATTGTATTTTCACCACTGTTTCAAGTTATTACATTATGGGTTCTACATTGCATGTCTTGAATATATTTCAAGACAGTTTATTTCTACGTACATTATGTAAGTGTTGTTTTGCATGACAGTTTCGTTTATTGTAATGTAAGTGCATGTATGTATACTTTTAGATTTAGTATGTATACCTACTCATTTATATTAAGTATACATGTATATTCGTATGTATAATGTAGAGTTAATTCTTTGGACTATTCGTAGCAGAGAGAGGGAAATCTGATACAACAAAGTTTAACCACAAATATGTCACCCCCTTAGGATTTCCCTCACTTGTACGAACAAAGAACCTTTATGTAAGTGTTTTCTCTCCCCTTTTCGTGCCTATATAGAGGAAACCTTAGCCCTAGTACCAGGGACCCATACAAACAAAAGGTGTTTGGTGAAATTCAAAAAATGGGCAGTTGTCCTCGTGAGATGCTACGAGACACTTATGTTTGTGATTACCTAATTGTGTTTACGGGAAAGAGCCCAAAGCTCGTATCTTCCCGTCTCCTGATCGGTTTCATTTTAGACTTAGTGATACTTATCATACCTGTCCTTAAAACTATGGATTGAGATAGCATTAACTACCTCCTCGCTTAGAGAATTCCAATTATCAACCACTCTTACACTGAAAAAGTATTTCCTTACATCCTGCAAAGAAGTTTTCTTACGAAGCTTCAAACTATGACCTCTAGTTCTAGAGCCAGCCATATCAAAATATCGATCCCTATCCACTCTATCATAACCATGAAGGAATTTAAAGACTGTCACCATATCCCCCCTCACTCTTCTAGCTTCCAGTGATGGTAAGTCTAATTCCTTCAGCCTCTCATCATAACTGAGATTGCGTATTTCTGGCACCAGTTTCGTGGCATGTCTTTGAACTTTTTCAAGCTTAGCTATGTGCTTTTTCAAGTGCGGATTCCAAAAGGGGGCTGCATATTCGAGTTTTGGCCTCACATAGGTTACATAAATATTTCTGAACATTTCCTTGTTCATGTGCCTGAAGGCTACCCTTACATTTCATAAGAATGCATATGCTGCCCTTACTATGCCATTTATATGTATTTCTGGAGACAAATCTGCCAGTATGTTTACTCCTAGATCTCTCTCATTTTCTGTCTCTTGAAGTTGTACTCCAGCCACCGAGTAGTCAAGCTTGGGCCTTCTTGCACTTGTACCCATTCTCATTACCTTACATTTGTGACGTGACTTTAATGCCTGAAAGCAGTCGTAATTAATATTTATGAAATATATTTACCACCGTGATCACTGACGCTGCATAAACGTTTAATAATGAGTAATTAGTTGTCCTCCTGAGATGATACGAGACACTCATATTTACCATGATTATTGATGGTGCTCATAAGTTTGATAATGAGTAATTAGTTGCTCTCGTGAGCCACTATGAGACACTCAAGTAGAAGAACATGGTAAAGATACGTGGATCAGAAAATATTCGAGTTTGATTTAGAGTCCCGTGCTGACGACATCTGGGTTTCCCGGATAGATGAGTACAAATTTACCTTATTTCTAACAATATTTATAACTACGTCTGAGGGACAGAATGAGCTCAATTAATTGAACACTCTCTCCACGTGCCGAAATTCTTTACATTGAAGACTTCAGTGTACACCACAGTGAGTTGCTTCATCCTTCTCACACTGATGTGGGAGGAAGTAAGGCCCTTGCATTCTCTATTACTCATGATCTGGAGCAAATTATCAAATATCCTACTCGTGTTCCTGATCGTAACGAACATGCAGCAAACACTCTAGACCTATATTTTACTTCTAACCCTTCAAACTACTCTTATTCTGTGTTTTTCCCCCTTGATAAATCTGACAACTCTATGATCTCAATCGCTTCCATTTTTGTACCCCCTCCACCAATCCCTCCTACTCAGTGCCACCTTTGGCACTATGAGCATACCAAACTTGAAATTTGCATAACTTCCTCTTTGACTTCCCAAGGGATGACTACTGCTTTCTGTCCCGCAATTCTGATCAGGTAGCTACAAAAGTTGCTGAGATCTTGACCGAGAGCATGGAGGTGTACATCCCCTCTTCTGCCAAAAATTTGTCTCCCCCTAAACCTTGGTTAGACAGTGCCTGCTCCATGGCTATTCAGGCCAGGAATTGGGCACACCGATCTTGCAAAGCCTCTCCTTCCGATTTAAATCGCTCTGCTTTTATTGTAGCTAGGAATCGCTGTACTGCTCAGATTCGAAGGTCCAAGGCTTCCTTTATAAGAAGGAAAGTTGATGACCTTAACTCCTCTCCCACTGACAAATGCTTCTGGTCCTTAGTCAAAAACCTCTCCAAAAACTTCTGTAACTCAAGCTTTCCCCCTCTCATTCATTCTGATGGTTCTATAGCTTGCTCTCCCGCTGACAAAGCCACTCTCTTTGGCTCTCATTTTTCTGACAACTCTTCTATAAATGATTCCAGCGCACCTGTTCCTCAATCATTACCCCTCTCTAATCCTATGCTGTCCTTTATCCTTTCTTCACGCAAAGCTCATAAGGTTCTTCGCTCGCTAAAGACGAACAAGGCATCTGGTCCCAATGGTATCCCTGCAAGGTTCCTTAAGGACATTGCAGATGAACTGGCCCCTGTGCTTTGCCGTCTTTTTTGCCTCATTCTGTCAACCAGTATCTATCCTTCATCTTGGAAGTTGCTCTAGTTCAACCTGTTCCTAAGAAAGATGACCACTCTATTCCTTCAAATCACTGACCTATTGCTCTAACCTCCTCTATTGCTAAAGTTTTCAAAACTTTGCTAAATGCTCACTTCTTGAAATGCCTTGAATCTAACTCACTTATCTCCAATCACCAGTATGGCTTCCGCAATAATAATAATAATAATAATAATAATAATAATAATAATAATAATAATAATAATAATAATAATAATAATAATAATAAACCTTTATTTCCATTACAATACAATGGGTATTCGTCAGCCGGGGCAAGCCCCAATCCCCCACTGTGGTGCCCTGCCAGTAAACAGCTTAAACTCTCGGTCTTGGACGGGAACCGATCTTTTGACCTCGTGAATGAGAAGCCAGTGCGTTGCCACAGTACTAGCCAGCAGGCAAGGCAAGATCCACTGGTGATCTCCTGTCCTATCTTACTCATGCATGGTCATCTTCTCTGAGAAACTATGAGGAATCCTTTGTCATCTCCCTTGATATCTCTAAGGCTTTTGATAGTCTGGCACAAGGCTCTGTTGGCCAAACTCCCTGCCTATGGCTTTACCCCTTCTTTCTGTCCTCTGATTTCCAGTTTTCTTATTGACTGTTTTATATCTGTAGTAGTTGATGGTGCGACATGTAGCCCTTTCTCTGTTACCAGTGGTGTTCCACAGGGCTCTGTTCTATCACCTACTCTGTTCCTTCTCTTCCTCAATGGTCCTCTACAATCCCCATCTTCCTTTCGTCTTCATGCCTTTGCTGATGATTCTACCCTTCACTTTTCCTCTGCCTTTTCTTCACAACCTTCATCTGTTACTCGTAATTAATCTCATATCACTCTTTCTTCTACTCTCAACTCCGATTTGCAGAGAGCATCTGAGTGGGGCACTCAAAATTCAGTTAAATTCAATGCCTCCAAGACACAGTTTTGGGCTATCTCTTTATCTTCTTCTCCTCCTGATAGCCCTATTGTCCTCAAAGCTAACAAAACTTACCCTTTAATTCCATCAACATATTAGGAATCCATATAGCCTCAACCTTGTCTTGGAGGAATCACATAATCCAAATTTCTAAACCTTCATCCAAATATTGGGGGTTTTGTTTCATTTTCGTCATTACTTTTCCTCTTTAGAGTTACTTAAAATTTATAAAGCTTTTATCTGTCCCTTGCTTAGAATACTGCTCACACATCAGGGGTGACTCTGCTTATACTTATCTCCTTGATAACGTTGAATCTAAGGCAGTCAGACTCATTAATGAGCATTATCTTACTTCTAATCTGGAGTCTCTCTCTCTTCGCTGTAAAGTGTCTTCCCTTTCTCTTTTTTCTTGCTAATACTTCCACTGCTGCTCTGATGAGTTGGCGAGTTGCATCCCTCACTCACTGCCGAGGCTTCGTAACACTCGCCAAGTGGTCTCATCTCACAGGTACTGTGTGGAGATTTGTAGCTCGCTGATTGGTTGGTGCAGCGACTGCTTCTTCCCATCTACCTCCAGACTCTGGAACTCTCTTCCTCCTTATGTCTTTCCTAATTCTTTTGACATTTCATTTTTCAATAAGCAGATATATCATCATCTCAGGGCCTAGTCCTCAATATCTCTGGGTCCTCTGTACTTTGACTGTTTTTTTCTGTCTGTCGTTTTCCTTTGTCTAACATTACCTCATCTTTGCCTTGTCCTTAACCTTTTTATTTTCCTTCGTCTTGGTATTTTCTCGTGCCCGGGCCTTTATTGATGAAGGCAGTTTTTGCCTGTCCTGGTGTCTCACTCATAAAAAAAAAAGGTAGAATGCATGTTGGAAAATTTATTATTCTGTATGAGGAAGATGTATTTTAAGATTAGGAGAGTTTATTTAATAATTCACATATCAGCAGTTTACAAACCCCCTTATGCAATATTTGCATGTATGTCTATGCATGTAATATTAACTATTTTTTCTTATTGGTAGAGGATTTAAAGTTGAGATCGTTTGTAGGCCTCTACCGAAGCCGTGTCAGGATTTCCGAATTTAGGGGGTTATGAGATCGAAGGGTCATAACACAAAGGAAATTCTCCACAGCCCTAAGTCCTTCGAACCGGATGAGAATTGGTGTGGTAATGGTAAAAATATTGTACATTTTATATAAATTCCAACCTTGTAAGAAGTTAGTGTAAAACTCTACGGTTAGAACTGTCCATATTTCAACAACAAAAAAATGCATTGCATGTGTTTGTGCAAAAATAACTTTGCAATTTAAGTGGTTGTTGAAATAAATAAGAGTATCCTTTTTCCGTGTGGATAAAGTGTCTCTATCTTTCTCTGTGGACACGAAATGTACTTTCGTAGTTGAGCGTCCATTAAGTAAATTGGAAATTAGTACTCAATTTTGGCAGGGTGAACAGTGGTTATTAGTTGGAGATTTGTGTTTACATATTTCCCATTTAACGATTTCTAGAATGTCGTATTGATTCCTTTGTTTACAAAGATAAACAGAAGGTAGTGACCCACCTGCTGCTAGGTGCAAAGTGTCGTTTATTCGAGGAACAGTGTGTTGTACATTACATATTCCAGTTACTGTTGCTGACTTAATAGTGTCGTTAAATTGATGAATAATGTGTTTTACACTTTATGGATTGGCGTCATAATTGCCGAAATTTAATGGCTGTATGTTATTATCTTGAAATTTTGGAAGATTGTCCTTTGATATTCTTTACAGAGTGAATGTTTGTTGCATTGTGGATGTATAAAGAAGATCGTGGTGTCTTTGATAATATATTTACATCAACTATTTGTCTATTGTTTTCTTATGTTCTATTTGCTTTCTCAATATGTCGGTTAAACCTGAGGCATTACAACATCTTCGGGAATTGTTCAACGTGCTTGTGTTCAGTGTCAAACAGAACTTGCCAAAGATGATGAGAAACTTGTTGTTACTTATTTAGAAAGATGTCATCATACGCTAACAGAAAGATTTGGCAGATACGATAGGAAATATGAAGAATATGTCGAGGATAAGCCCCTTAAAAGGGATTCTGAAGAGGAAGATATAGAACATGACAATCTTGCTAAAACAGTAAATGATATTAACTTAGCTGTCCTAGAACGGGTTTGTAAGTTAGGAACTATGAAGAGTACTAGAGCTCTTAGTTTCGAGAGTTCAAACCCTTCCAGTGGACAACCCACACCTAGATATCCTGAAGTAAAAATTCCACAGTTCTCTGGAAATTATGATTAATGGAACGAGTTTTGGGATACGCTTGATAGTTAGTACATAGTACTTCTAAGACAACTATGACAAAGTTTACCATCTTGAGAAATGTCCTTAAAGGAAATGCATGAGACACCATAAAGGGGTATCCTATTGCTAGTGAGAGTTATGATGAATGCATTGAAAAAAAAAAAGAACAACTGCAAGCTGTTTATGCAGGCAATGACAGGATTGTACAAATTTTAATGAGGAAATCTGTAAAAATACTAACTCCTTCTTCTAACTATTCATCACTCTTTAAGTTCAAGTAGAAAGTAGAAGCCATTACTTAAAGTCTGAAAAATTATAGAGACACGAAGAACACTGACTGGGTGTATTCAGAACTCGTGATAATGAAATTACCAGAAGATGTAGAGAACTGGATTAGCATGAAAATAGACACAAAATATCCTACATTTGAAACTCTCTTGAAGGAACTGGGAAAATAAGTATATCATATACAAGGCAACTACACTAAAGATAACACAAAGTGAGAGATCCAGGCCTCCCAGAGAAATGAGACTCAGTCCTATAAAAAGAGTGTAGGTAATTATGGTGCTGTTGCAATAAGAGTAAATAGTAAAACAGAATGTGTATTCTGTGGTTGGCAAGGTCATAAGTCTGAGCAGTGTAATAAAGTAGTAAGTATAAATGAATGCAGAGACAAATTGAGAGATAGTAACAAATGTCTGAGATGTACTCAGTAAGAGCATTATGCAAATAAATGTTACACTCAGTTAAACTGTAACAAGTGTAAGAAAAATGGTCATCATGCAGCCTTGTGCTATGAACAAGAGTCAAAGTTTCGTAGAAGGTTTGAAAAATTTACATATCTGAATGAACAGTCAGGAAATGGTTCAAATTTAGATGAGTCTGCTATGAGCAAGAACATTCTTACTCAGAAAAGGACAAGAAACATGTTGGGGTGATGACTATGAATGCAGTACAAAGGCAAATGGTGAAGCCGAGTTTACCTTCATGTGCTCTGCCTACTACAAGTGGAAAATTAAGCAGCTCAAAGGGAAATCTTTGGGTAAATACTAAGTTATTCTTTGATACAGGTTCCCAGTGTTCCTTTATAACTAGGGAATTAGCTGAAAGGCTTAAATTAAGCCCAGTAGATGAAATGTCTCTTGGTATTGATACATTTTGTTCTGAAACAAAGAAAGGAAGTTTTCCTGTTGTAATTATAGTTATTAAATTGGGGAATAAAAGAGCCAGAGTTAAATTACTCGTAGTTGATGATATGGTAATTAGCATCCATACTCCAGGAATAGCAAAAGCTGCAAATGTGTTAAACTCTAATGGTCACAAGTTGCCTGATGGTGATATTGATAGTGATGTACTGTAGAACATTGGCATTGTTATTAGTGCATTACATTTTAGTCAGTTTGTTAGCAGTATTTACAAGTGGGATGTCTATAATTTGATGGAAACACCTGGTGGTATCATGTTGCATTGCCATATTCCTTGTGATACTCAACATGAACCCAGTAATGTGCAAAGCCATATTGTTATGCGAGTAGGTACATAGTTTTTGCCTGCAGCTTCTCAAGAGTTGATTGAAGAGGCCATAGAGCCCATTTATGAGTTGCTGAGTGAAGAGGCCATAGTGCCTGTTAAGAGGTTGTTGATTGATGAGGCCATAGATCCTGGTAATAAGTTGTTGATTGCAAAGGCCATAGAACCTGTTAATAAGTTTTTGATTGAAGAGGCCATAGAGTCTGTTATTAAGTTGTGGGGACCAGAGAGTATTGGTGTAAATAAGCAGGAAGTGCAATACGAAGATAAAGCTACACTTGGAAGTTTTCAGATTCTGTTCCCTGGAAACCTATCCACACTCCTCTCCCACACTATTTTCAGAGAGCCTTTGGACAAATGAAGCCTCTAGTAGAACAAATGGTGGAGATATTGGAGAATTTGCATGGAGATTAACTATTGGATGCTTGTACCAGTGAAGAGAAACAGTTTGATGTATACAATACTGCAGATGTAGAGTGGGCAAAGGCCGAAATATCACTGCAAGCATGGAATTCCAACAATGTAAGACTTCAAAGGGTACTGGCTCAGTCTCACCCTTTTCTTACCATACGCCTGAGTAGATAGTTCTCTATCTCTCAGTCGGCTGACCAAAGATAGCCATGCGTTGCTTAAGCAAAGAGGTTTTCTTCCAGTGTCTTGCTAGGACTATCCTGGAAACCCTTCCCATTTATCCGGGCTTGGGACTGGCACTGAGCTAAGCTGGCCTGCTTAACCCAGTGGCTTAACCAAGTGCCTCTTTGAAAAATCTAGACCTCCTAAAGAAACAATCTTTAGTTTAATCTGGAATGTTAATACAGACAAGTTGTCTTTGAAAGGTTTGAAGGCTAGAGAAGATGTGTTGACCAAACAAAAACTTCTGTCACTGGTGGGTATATTTTTTGACCCCTTAGGTCTAATTTCACCCTTGCTAAGAAAAGAGAAAATTCTTCTTCAGAGAGCTTGGTCTGAAAAGCTCTCATGGGAATATCTGTTGTCAGAAGTATAAAAAGAGGAATCATCAAATTATGAAATATCTGAACGTCAAGCTGCCCAAAAGGTTGAAGAATTGTGGGACGCTTAATCATTGATGATAAATTGTAGCACTTATGGGAAGACCCCCCCCCTCTAATCCCTTTTATGGAGGGGCCTAAGAGATCTTGAATATATTTCAAGACAGTTTATTTCTACGTACAATATGTAAGTGTTGTTTTGCATGACAGTTTCGTTTATTGTAATGCAAGTGCATGTATGCATACTTTTAGACTATGTATATATACTTACTCATTTATATTAAGTAACACGTATATTTATATGTACAGGTATACCTCAGCTTAAGTCGTTTTCAATTATACGTCGGTATTCAAAAAAATATATGGAAAAAAAAAAAAATAAAAATAAAATTTACGTCATTATAATCAACTTTACGTCTGTCAGCTACAAATATTGGAATCATAATATCACTAGATAACCATTAAAAGCACATGAAATCATGTTACTGTACAATAAAGACAAACAAAAGCACATAAAATCATGTTATTTTACAATAAATAAGAATAAAAGCATATAAAATCTTATTAAAATACGTACAGTAGTTCCAATATCTACCGTTAGGCATCGTCACTCATCATTCCCGCAAAACCGCTATTATTTTGAATTGATTAGTTTATGCATGGTATACGTCTGTTTATCGGCTACTCTCATTCTCATTCATTTGTGACCTTATATTTTGCCCCCATGGCACCTAATAAAATTCCTAGTGCAAGTGCTAAGTGTCATGCTATAATGCTGGAGGATAAACTGGCTATGATCGGATATTATGAAGAAAATTGAAAAAAAGCATTAAGAACAAACAGCAAAGTTATTTTTAATATAATATTGTCAGGGAAATAGCGTGTGAGGGTGCATCAGCTGATACGGAAGTAGCAAAACGTTTGCCGATAGAGGCTCGTTCATAGGCTGCCATAGGAGTCACGGGAGATTCCAAGATGCTGGAAACAAGCAAATGTGATACCTATCTTCAAAAAGGGAAGGAGGGATACGGCTCTGAACTATAGACCAGTCTCCTTGACCAGCATAGTTTGCAAAGTTATGGAGAAACTACTAAGGAAACATATCTCTCTTCACTTGGAATCCTTCAACTTTTTGTCAGTGAGGCAACATGGCTTCAGAGAAGGTAGATCAACAGTAACAAACTTATTAGAATTTTATGATGAGGTAAGCCAAATCTTACAGGAAAGAGAGGGCTGGGCAGATTGCATATTCCTAGACTTCCAGAAAGCGTTTGACACTGTTCCACATGGGAGACTTATTAGGAAGCTGCAATCAATGGCTAGAAAAGGTGGAAATGTTTTGGAATGGATAAAAACTTACTTGGAAGGAAGGGAACAGAGGGTTAGAGTAAGACACTCAGTGTCTGAATGGAGAAGAGTTAGTAGTGGAGTTCCACAGGGTTCAGTTTTAGGGCCACTTTTGTTCCTTGTATATGTAAATGACCTACCAGAATCTGTAAATTCATTCATGAATATGTTTGCAGATGATGCAAAGATTGTGAAGAAAGTAAAAAACGAGAACAATGGTAGAGAACTTCAGGAGGATCTAAATAATCTGCATGAGTGGTCAGAAAAGTGGCTAATGAAATTCAATACTTCAAAATGTAAGGTAATGAGAATGGGTACAAGTGCAAGAAGGCCCAAGATTGACTACTCGGTGGCTGGAGTACAACTTCAAGAGACAGAAAATGATAGAGATCTAGGAGTAAACATACTGGCAGATTTGTCTCCAGAAATACATATAAATGGCATAGTAAGGACAGCATATGCATTCTTATGAAATGTAAGGGTAGCCTTCAGGCACATGGACAAGGAAATGTTCAGAAATATTTATGTAACCTATGTGAGGCCAAAACTCGAATATGCAGCCCCCTTTTGAAATCCGCACTTGAAAAAGCACATAGCTAAGCTTGAAAAAGTCCAAAGACATGCCACGAAACTGGTGCCAGAAATACGCAATCTCAGTTATGATGAGAGGCTGAGGGAATAAGACTTACCATCACTCGAAGCTAGAAGAGTGAGGGGGGATATGGTGACAGTCTTTAAATTCCTTCATGGTTATGATAGAGTGGATAGGGATCGATATTTTGATATGGCTGGCTCTAGAACTAGAGGTCATAGTTTGAAGCTTCGTAAGAAAACTTCTTTTCAGGATGTAAGAAAATACTTTTTCAGTGTAAGAGTAGATGATAACTGGAATTCGCTAAGCGAGGAGGTAGTTAATGCTATCTCAATCCATAGTTTTAAGGACAGGTATGATAAGTATCACTAAGTATAAAATGGAACCGATGAGGTGACGGGAAGATAAGAGCTTTGGCCTCTTTCCCGTAAACACAATTAGGTAATCAATTAGGTAATCACAGGGAAATTTCCTTATTTTAGGGAAATTCAGGTGGGTACGGAAACAGGGAAGAAACTTGAAAATAATCCAAAAAAGGAAGAGGGAAAATCTAGGGAAATCCTGGAGAGCTAGCTATTATTATTCTATTTCTTTATATTTTTACTCTGTGTGGTAATTGAGATGAAGAAACTGAAATGTATATAGCCTTGTATATGTATCTGTAACGGGGATATTTTGAGCCAAATAGGGAAATTTTGTAAGCGAATCTAGGGAAGTTTTGACAGCATGACCTGGCAGCACTGGTTCGTTCTCCCGCATCCTACTCCTCTTCTACCGCTTAATGCAATCCGATATTATGAAGAAAATTGAATAAAAACATTAAGAACAAACAGCAAAGTTATTTTCAATATAATATTGTCAGGGAAATAGCGTGTGAGGGTGCATCAGCTGATACGGAAGTAGCAAAACGTTTGCCGATAGAGGTTCGTTCTCCCGCATCCTACTCTTCTTCTACAGCTTAATGCGATCAGATATTGTGAAGAAAATTGACAAAAAGCATTAGGAACAAACAGCAAACATATTTTTAATATAATATTGTTAGGGAAATAGCGTGTGCGGGCGCATCAGCTGATACGGAAGTGTGACAAAACGTATGCAGCCTTGTCCTTACTGCCACCAACAGTGTTGCCAGAATACATAAATGAGAAAAATGATAAATATAAAAAACATACATGTAAGCTGGTAAGTTATTTCAAATATTTTAAAGATGAAGTACATTTTAATTTAAATTACAGTACTACCATCTTGTAATTAATATATATCTTAAAATGTTCCAAACATTTGAACATAAAAAAACATCCACTTTATCTGGCAACACTGGCCATCATGCACGTCCCATGCTAAGCCAGTTGCCAACGGCATAATAGACTTCATGAATTTGTTTACTGTACATAAATTTAAAAATAAAGATACTACCTGCCCAACGTGTGAACAATGTGAAGAGAGCCTAGAACATTTTCTGCTATTTTGTGAAGCATTTACACAAATAAGAACAGAATATAGTTTTTTAGCACAACCATATATAGAAAAGAAAATTGAAATAATTGCTAATATATTGTTATTTAGATATTGTAGTGAAAAGACGTCAAAGGAAGAAAAAAATTTATAAAAAGAATTTGTAGAAAAAGAAATCAAATGATAAAAACCGGACAAAAGTTTAGCAAAGCAAAACCAAGACTTGGGAGCCGTTGCAAAAGGCATATCCCACCCAACTATACTACTACTACAGAAAATCTGTATATCTAGGCTAGCCTAGAGATAAGCTAATTCGATTTAAGTCGTTTTTTGACTTAAGTCATCTCTCCTGGAACCAATTAACGACGTTGGGTGAGGTATACTTGTATAATGTAGAGTTCATTCTTTGGACTATTCGTAGCAGAGAGAGGGATATCTGATACAACAAAGTTTAACCACAAATATACCACCCCCTCGGGTTTTCCCTCGCCTGTACGAACAAAGAACCTTTATGTGTAAGTGTTTTTCTCCCCTTTTCACACCTATATATACAAAACCTTAGCCCTAGTACCGGGACCCATACAAACAAAGGGTGTTTGTTGAGATTCAAAAAATGGGCAGTTGCCGTTGTGAGATGCTACGAGACACTCATGTTTGTGACGTGACTCTAATGCGTGAAAGAAGTCGTAATTAGTATTTATGAAATACATTTGCTACATTGATGACGCTGCATAAACGTTTGATAATGAGTAATTAGTTGTACTCCTGAGATGATACAAGACACTCATATTTACCATGTTTATTGATGGTACTTATAAGTTTGATATGAATAATGAGACACTCAAGTAGAAGAACATGGTAGAGATACGTGGATCAGAAGATATTTGATTTTGATTCGGATTTTCGTGGTTACTGACGACATCTGGGTTTTCTGGATAGATGAGTACAGATTTAACTTATTTCTAACAGTATTTATAACTACGTGTGGGGGACAGAATGAATTCATTTAATTGAACACTCGTAGGTAGAATGTATGTTGGAAAATTTAGTATTCTGTATGAGGAAGTTTAAATTTAAGGTGAGGAGAGTTTATTTAATAATTCACATATCAGCAGTTCATAATCCCCATATAAAATATTTGCATGTATGTCTATGCACGCAATATTAAGTATATTTTATTGGTAGAGAATTTAATTTTGAGATCGTTTGAAGGTCTCTACCGGAGCAGTGTCAGGATCTCCGAATGTAGGGGGTTATAAGATCGAAGGATAATAACACATAGGAAGTTTTCCACATTGCATTTCCCTTATTGTCCTCACAGAGAAGAACTCCAGTATCATAATTAAAATTTTTACATTGAGTGAAAGTAAGAAAAAGGGAAAGGTGAGTGACATTTGGGATTGCGGTTGGTTGGGTGTCAGGAGTTGACAGAGAGAGAGGAAGAAAGGGAGTGGCTCTGTTTGTAAGTGAAGAGATAAATAAGTGTGATCAGGAGTGGGAGGAAGTACCATCTCGAATAATAGTGGCTAAAATGAGACTGGGATGCGAGGTTTGGGTGTTTGTAAGTGCATATGGCCATGGTAACGAAAGAAGTGAGGAAGAAAGAGAAGAATTTTGGATGAAATTGAATGAGATTGTAGAAGACTTGTGAATGAATGTGGTGTTGATAGTAGCTTTGAATGTTAGAGTTGGGAATGAGTCAGTGGGTGTTGTAATTGGGAAGTATGGAATACCTAGTATGAATAAGAGTGGAGAAAAAATGATAGAAATGTGCATTGTGAGAGAGATGTTGATTGCTAATACTGTATTTAAAAAGAAGAATGTGCACAAGTATGCGTGGGTCAGGGTAGATAATGGTAGAGTAGTTGCAGAGCATTAATGAAGTATGTTATGGTGGACAGGAGGGTGATTGGAAAAGTATTGAATGTGAATGTACTGAGAGAAGCTAGAGGGGGAATATATGATACTTAGTTATTGGAAAGTAGAGTGAGAGTAGGAGAAAAGTGGAGAAAGAGGAGAAGCGAGAGAGGAAGAGAGATGCTAAAAGTGAGTGAATTGAATAAGAAAGAGAAAGCATGTGAGCAGAAGGAGACTGACTGGAGGAAGTAAAAAGAAAGGTAGTGCATGGTGGAATGAGCAGGTGAGTGCAGTGGTCTCTGAAAAGAAGCAGGTATTTGAAGTATGTTTTCGGGCAGGTAATGTAGAGGCACATGAAAGGTATTGTGCAAAGAGGAGGTTATTGAAGTGTGTGGTGAGGGATGCAAAGAGAGAAGCAGATGTAATCTGGAGTAGATACTTGTCTGAGAATTTTGAAAGGAATAAAAAGATGTTTTAGAAAGAAGTGAAAAGAACGAGGAAAGGTGAGTCTGATAGGGAGTAGAGAGTGAAAAGAGCATATGGCCATATGCAAGTTGATGAAATAAGGTGAGAGAGAATTGGGCTGAATATTTCAAGGAACTGCTAAGTGAGGAAGATGATAGAGAGACAGAGATTATGACTATGAGGAATGAATGGAGAATGCCAATGTTAGGTGATGAGAAAGTTTGAGAAATAACAAAAGAGGAGGTACATTTGGCAATGGGAGCAATGGAATAGATAGGTGTTATGTTGAATGTTTGTCAAAAGGTGGGGAGGCATTAGTAGAATTGATGATTAGGTTGTTGAATGTATGCTTCAGGAAAGGGAGGGTCCCAGTTGATTGGAGGAGTGCATGTGTATTCCACTTTACAAAGGGAAAAGAGATAAGTATGACTGTACTAGTTTAAGAAGAATTAGTTTGTTGAGTGTAACTGATAAGATTTATGGAAGAGTGTTAATCGAGAGAATTTGGAATGGTGCTGAAAGATTGATTGGGAGAAACAGTGTGGGTTCAGGAGAGGAAGAGGATTTGTGGATCAGGTGTTTGTGGTGAGAAAGGGGTATGATAAGTTCTTGGAGAAAGGTATGGACACTTTTTTGGGGGGCTTGTTTGGACTTAGAGAAAGCAAATGACAGGGTTGACAGAGAGGGGTTGTGGAATGTGTTGTAACTGTATGGAATGAGTGTAAGTTTGCTGAATGCGGTGAAGAGTTTTACATGAATAGTAGAGTAGGTGTGAGAGCCAGGAATGATATGAAACATTGGTTTGAGGTGACTGTAGGGTTACATCAAGGCTATGTAATGTTGCCATGGTTGCTTAATGTGTATATGGATGGAGTTGTAAGGGAAGTAAATGAGAGAGTATTAGACAGAGGTTTGAAGCTAGTGGCTGAGTATGGAAGGCTGTGGAAATTGAATCAGTTGCTATTTTTGGATGATACCATACAAGTAGCTAATACTGAGAATAAACTGAATCCTTTGATGATTTAGTTTGTTATTGGGCATGTGAAAGAAGGAAATTGCGAGTGAATATTGGTAAGAATAAGGTCAGGAGATGCATGAGGAGTGTTAGTGTTGGCAGATCAAATGTAGCAGTAAATGGGGAGTTGCTTGAAGAAGTTGAGAGTTTTATGTATCTGGGGTCACATGTATCAAGGAGTGAATGAGTGGATGCAGAGGTAAGTCATAGAGCAAAGGAAGCAAGTAAATGTCTAGGTGGGTTGTAAAGTGTAATGAGAAATAGATATTTAGGAATAAATGCAAAGATAAAGATATATGAAGTCGTGATTGTGCTGACAGCATTGTATGGAGCATAGACTTGAAATGCAAGAAAGAATGAAAGAAACAAGTTGAATGTGTGGTGGAAATGAGGTGTTTGAGAAGTGTGATTAGTGTATATAGAATAGATAGAGTAATAAATGAGGATGTCAGAGAAAAAATGGGTGTTGAAATGAAGCTGTTGAATAGGATAGATTAGAGAGTGTTAAGTTGGTTTGGACACATGGAAAGGATGAGTGATGAACGAATAGTGCAGAGAGTGTGGAAATGCAAAAGTGATTTAAGTTAGGTCCAGATATGGATGGATGGTGTGAAAAGGGCACTGAATGCATGTGGAATGTCAGTGAAACTAGGAAGAGAGTGAGCAAAAGATAGGAATGAGTGGAGGAAGATTATGTATAGGTGACACTGGCCAAAGGTATTTCTCGTACTTGCTGGCTCAGTGAACTTTGATGAATGGCTGTGAGAGGAGTTGCCATGGAATGAAAAGGTGGGGGTAAGCCATTTGCGACTGTCAGGACTCTTTGTAGAATATCCTTGCATGCCTACTTTGTGGGTGACCCAAGTAGGGTAGAAGGGGGGGAAATTTGGCAACCCTATATCCCCAAGGAGCTAAGAGGAGGGTTAAGTTATGTGTGGGTCATGGTGGATGCGTGTTTCTTGGCCCAGCCACCTCCCTTACAAGGGGGAATGAGACCATGTACATGTATTTATGTAAGCTGTCGTTACCTAATTGTAATTGCCTTATTATACTTATGGAAAAGAGCCCTGTAGAGGGATTGCTGTTAACAGACCTTATGAAGTATCAATAAAACATCGAGGATAGTAATGAAAATTTTACTGACACGCTTTAGGAGTCGCCATAACCAAGGGCCTACACCTCTACAAATGAGGCCCCAACAAAAACTTTGGATCAGATTGGATAACTAGGATAGGATTGGGGGGAATCAGTGATGGCTTTGAGTGACCTACTTAACCCTATTCAAGGTGTCATCACAAGAGAGGGGAGGAATAGGATGGGAAGGAATTTGGGGGAAAGCACAAAAACAAAATAAAGAATGAGATGCAAAAGAAAGGGGCACATCCTCGTACTAAAAAACATCTAGCATATTTATAATGGCTACACTCACATAAATTCATATTGGCATTTCACACTGCAGTTATTAAAGAAAAGCTAAAAATACTATTTAGAAATACAGAGCAATTACCTTTAGTACGTCTACAAAAATAATTTTCCACTGATACAAATAAAATAATAACATTAGATTCTCCGAAAAAAAAGACCTGCAAATAATATAGTGTTACAACATGATTGCACCTAATACCCCCGGAGGGGAGATGGATCTGGGTCATCCCAAAGAGGGGTGGACGATTGTTGGTAAGAAGCAGCACAACATCCCTGCTTTGCCGGAACAAACTTCAAACTAGCTCTCGACCAACACCTGAACCTCCCCAAAAGGGTCTGGGCAGCCACCTTGAGCTGCAGCCAATAGGAGTCGAGGAAGGCATCCTATCCAAGAACCTGGATGTTCCACACCCTGACTACCGATGCCCTCCTCCATGAGTTGACCAACTGCTTGACATTAAGATCGAACTTCCTAACAACCCCTAGAGCTCAGTCAACCTGTTTGTCCTCATTAAACATATATAAGGACAAAATCCAGAGCTGGAGCAGACACAACTCTCTAATTATCCACACAGATGGCTCAGTCAGTCAAGAAACTGGAGCCTCAGCTTCCAACTTCATCATAGAAGAACATGTAGAATTTTGGAGATTGTCTAACTCCTGCTCCTCCCTCCAAACTGAGCTAGTTGCTATTGTCAATGCCCTTAACTACTTCATTCAACAAGAAACAAACCAGGTCCTCATTATCATGTACTCCAATAATGCCTTACAGGATGTTAAGAAGACTCATCCAAGAGACAATGTGAGAATCATCACTGACATCCTTTACCTCTACCACAGGATTATCAGCATTGGCAAAGCTGTCACCCTTGCTTGGATACCCAGCCATGTAGGCATCAAAGGATATGAAGCAGCTTACCAAGCAACCAAGCTAGCCTCTCTCCAGGCAGAGATTCAAGTATCCCTGCCCCCCAGGGCCCTCCAAATAAAAACCAAGACCACCAGATCACTCTTCAATCTTCAGCTAACAAGTAATAATCAGTGCACGGACACCAGATCTACCTCCACGTCTTGGTACAAAACTGCCACCAATCTTTAGTGTGTCACCCTTCCCAAGGACCTCCATAGAAGAACAGCAGTAAATATCTATTGACTGAGGCTCAGATGCAAGTGCACCTGGCAAATTATAAAAAACCTCATCTGCCAGGAAGTTATGCCGCAACCCCTCCTCCACTGCATCCTTGAATGTGAAGTCTTCTCTGAAATACGACAAGAGACTGGAGCCCCAGTAACTTCTAGCATTGATTCAAATGCCCCCCAAACTGCTAGCACCATAATAGGAGCAGTAATGAATTATCTGGACAGCCTGCAGAACATTATTAGCCAGTATCCACCACTCAGGTAATCAGAGCAACAGCAACATAGACAGAGCAAAGAGCAAAAGAGGTTGAGAACAGTTCCCTCAACCTCTCCAGCATGAGCCCAACACATGCTGGTGGTGTTGTTCATCCATTTATTTTTCATATTTACAATCATAGATTTGTTTTTTCTTTCCTATTTCCCCCTTTTCCCCTTCTTTCCTGATGGTCCCCCATGGGTTAAAAGCATTCATGCGGCTCCATCAAGTTTCAATTCTGCACCACTATCCTATCCAAACTTTCCCCTTCCCTTCAAAATTAAAGGCATTCAGCTAACACATATTAAAGGCGACAACTAACCCTGTTAAGAACAACTTGAAGTTTTTCTTATAATTTTGCAGATTTGTTCCCAGTCAACTCACCTACGGACCCATTGTGGCCCGTCCACCTCTGGGTGGATATCTACAATGGATTGGAATGTCTTTTTCTTCTTAGACTACCTTGTATTAAGATACATGGTGGCAGCAGCTGTGGGATCACCATAATGTTGTATATGGCGAAATAAGACATTAAAGGTGACGAACATAAATATCCGATGCTTTGTTTAATTGTGTGTGTAATTACCTAATTGTAATTACCTAATTGTGCTTACGGGAAAGAGCCCAAAACTCGTAACTCTCCCTCACCTGGTTGGTTACATTTTTGAACTTAGTGATGTTTATCATACGTGTCCTTAAAACTATGGATTGAGTTAGCATTAACTACTTCCTCGCTTAGCGAATTCCAATTATCAACTACTCTTACACTATAAAAGTCCTTCCTTACATCCTGCAAAGAAGTTTTCTTATGAAGTTTCAGACTATGACCTCTAGTTCTAGAGCCAGCCATACTAAAATATCAATCCCTATCCACTCTCTCATAACCATGAAGGAATTTAAAAACCGTCACCTTCTTCTAGCTTTGAGTGATGGCAAGTCTAATTCCTTGCCTCTACTCATAATTGAGATTGCATAATTTTGGCACCAGTTTCGTGGCATGTCTTTGGACTTTTTCAAGCTTAAATATGTGCTTTTTCTTGTGTGGATTCCCAAAGGGGGCTGAATATTCAAGCTGTAGCATCATATAGGTTACATAAATATTTTTGAACATTTCCTTTTCCATGTGCCTGAAGGCTACCTTTACATTTTCTAAGAAAGCCATTTATATGCATTTCCGGGGACAAATCTGCCAGTATGTTTACTTCTAGATCCCTCTCATTCTCTGTCTCTTGAAGTACTACTCATGCTATTGAGTTTTCAAGCTTGGGCCTTCTTACACTTGTACCCATTCGCATTACCTTACATTTTGTGGCATTGTTTTTCATTAGCCACTTTTCTGACCACTCATGCAGACTAATAAGATCTTTCTGAAGTTCTCTACCATTGTTCTTGTTTCTTACTTTCTTCACAATCTTTGCATCATCTGCAAACAATTTCATGAATGAATTTACAGACTCTGGTAGGTCATTTACATATACAAGGAACAAAAGTGGCCCTAAAACTGAACCATGTGGAAGCCACTACTAACCCTTCTCCATTCAGACACTGAATGTCTTACTCTAACTCTGTGTTCCCTACCTTCTAAGTAAGTTTTTATCCATTCCAAGACATTTCCACATATTCTAGCCATTGCTTGTAGCTTTTTAATGTCTCCCATGTGGGACCGTATCCAATAAATTTTGGGAGTCTAGCAATATCCAATCTGCCCAACCCTGTATTTCCTGTAAGATTCGTGTGCTGTGTAACCTTGCTTGACAAATTTGGCGACTCATGTCCATTGATGTAAATTTTTGTTCTTCAAAGACCAAAAGTATCTGGACTTGATTAGTCGGAGATAACCTTCAACACCAGGATGGCAGATGATATGTAAGGAGTTGAAGATATCTTTTCTGAGCAGCTGTGTTACCAAAGGTCAAAGGCATTTTGAAGAGACGTCACACATGATAAGATGTCATCCAATGGAAAATGCTTGAGTCTATTCTGAAAAGGATTTATTTCCTCGTCATTTTCTTGGTGACTGGCTATTGCAGGTAAATCAATAAGTGAACTGGAGAGGGCATTAGTTGGTTTTGAAAGGGAATCAGCAACAATGTTGTCACCTCCACTGATATGCTCTAGGTTGGTAGCATACTCCATTAAGCAGGAAAGACGTCTTTGTTGAGTATCAGTATATTCTAGGTTCCTGCTATGAAAAACAGAAACTAATGGTTTATGGTCTGTGAATAATGTGACCTGACGTCCTTCAATTATATTTATGAAATCAAAGACAGCTGAATATGCAGCCAACAACTCTAGATCAAATACAAAGTACTTCCGTTGGGATTGAGATAGCGTCTTGTAGTAAAATCCAATAGGCACAGGTGAACCATCCTCCATTTGATGGAGGGCAGCTTCTGCACCCACAGTGAACAATCAATCACCAATTGCAAGGAATCTGATATACGGGCATAATGACTTAACACACATTTTGTAAGGCGTCTTTGATGGCACTGAAATGTTTTGCAGCTTCTTTGACCACTGTATCTGCTTAGCATTCGGAAATTCTTTGATTGATATTGTCATGGTGAACATTATATCAGCAAAGTGAGGAATTAGACTCTTATAATAACCAACCATGCCCAGAGACCTTCTTAAGCCCTTAGAATCTGGGGGTATTGGGAAGTCCTGGATGGCTAATTTCTTACATTCTGAAGGGACACTACCTTTAATGAGGCACTCTAAATCAAAATAAATTTAAGGAGGCAGCAACAAAACCACACTATCTAGAGCGATTCATAAACTGTTGTCACTGATAATCTTGAGGATAGTTATTAGGTGTTTTACATGTTCTTCCAAATAACTAGAAAATATTAGAATTTCATCCAGGTACAAGAAACACAAAATCACAGTTTCTGAATAAGCAGTCCAAATATCTCTGGAATGTTGCAGGGGTGTTTCTAAGCCCAAAAGGCATATATACATATTCGAATAGTCCAAATGGAGTAGTCACTACAGCTTTTAGGATGTAGTCTGGATGCAAAGGGATTTGGTGTAAGCTTTCAACAGATCCAATTATATAAACACCTTTTT
The DNA here is from genome assembly GCA_037179515.1 of Halocaridina rubra. Lineage (NCBI taxonomy): Eukaryota > Metazoa > Arthropoda > Malacostraca > Decapoda > Atyidae > Halocaridina > Halocaridina rubra. The sequence goes on along the minus strand of JAXCGZ010015604.1, from coordinate 35,000 downwards.
TTCCCATGAAGTTTAGATGAAAGGTTTATAATATGAGGAAGTGGGTATCTACATGGTCCAGAAATAGAGTTCAAAATTTGATAATCACCTGCAGAACTCCACTCTCCAGGAGTTTTATTTGGCACTAAATGTAGCTAAGAGGACCAGGAAGATTTTGATGGATGAATGACACCATACCTTAGAAGAGCATTAAGATCTTCTTTCGCAGCAGTAAGTTTGTCAGCGGGTAATGGACGAGTTTTTGCATACACTGATGGTACATCACTTGTTGCAATACGATGGTACACGACAATGCAAAGAAGTGTTCATTAGACGATACAGAACACAGGAAGAGATGGGAAAGATCAAAAACTTGTTGCAAGAGGCAAGAAGGTTAAATGATGAAAGAAATGAAGAAGAGAAGAAAAATTTTCGTTACAGAATACTTCCAGACAAAGGGGAGATAAAGAAGATAATGACAGAAGATCAGGGGATGGGGCCTCATTAAGATTGTTATACACAAATGCTGATGGATTAGCTGGTAAGGCAGTAGAATTAAAAGATAGGATTCACAACAGTAAGGCAGATATAGTAGCAATTACAGAGACTAAGTTGAGTGAGGACATAAACAGTGTCACAGTTTTTCCTAAGGGCTTCAGAATACTAAGGGTTGAAAGATCTGAGAGGACTGGTGGAGGGATAGCACTGCTCATAAGTGAGAGGATTCAAGTTGAAGAAATAAACTTGGCTATAGAAAGTGAGTTCAGGGAATTTCTTGTTGCTCGCATAAATACTGGGTCAGAGAGCATTATAATAACTGTTGTATACAACCCACCAAGGAACCAAAATAGGCTTGAAATTTATGAGGAAAGTCATATAGGTACTATTGAAGTCATAAACTCAGTTGTTAACATGGCGCAGGAGAAAAAATGTAGGATTTTGATTATGGGAGACTTTAATCATAAAGAGATAGATTGGATAAATCTTGACCCACACAGTGGTGAGGACTCATTCGGGGCAAGATTCCTAGATTGCGTACAAGGGAATTTCCGACACCAACATGTAATGGAACCAACAAGAGCCAGGGGTGGGGATGAGCCATCACTACTTGATCTAGTGTTCACAGATAATGTGTTGGATATTGAAAATATTGAGTATGAACCACCAATTGGAAAGAGTGACCACTGTGTGTTGTTGATGGAGTATATCATTGAAGATATTCTTCCTGAGAGTAGAGGCACTGAGGACATGAGGAGGAACTATCCGAAAGGAGATTACATCAAAATGAATGAGCTTTTTGCAGTTATTGACTGGAGAACCTTATTTTACAACAAATCTGTACAAGAAATGTATGACATCTTTTGTGAGAAATATGGGAAGATAGTAGATTGCTGCATACCTGTCACCAAAGTAGGTGTAATTCATGCCAGAGAGAAATGGTTCGATAATGGGTGTAAAAGAGCTAAGGAGTGGAGAGACAAATGCTGGAAAAGGTATAGGAGGAGAAAAAACATAAATGCCCGGCAAACCTACAAAAGAGCAAGAAATGATTACCTAAGTAAAAGGAGAGAGGCAGAGAGAGATTATGAGAGAGACATCACCAGGAAGGCTAAAGAAAATCCCAAGCTTTTCCACAGCTTTATCAGAGGAAAACTGAAGGTAAAAGAACAGGTTTTAAGGCTAAAGAGAGCGGATGGAAGCATCACTGAGACGGACGAAGAGATCTGCAAAGAATTGAACAAGGAGTTTCAGTCAGTATTTACAGTAGAAAATACCCCACCCCCTCAGATTGCAGTGATAGAAGCTCAAGGGCCGGTATTAGAGAACATCAACCTTACAGCCACAGAGGTATGCAAAGCGCTGATGGATTTAGATGTTCATAAAGCTACAGGTCCTGATGACATATACCCTCATGTGCTTAAAAAATGCGCAAACACAATATCAGTGGCACTAAGTATCATATTTAAGGAGTCACTGGAGTCGGGGGAGATTCCAAGATGCTGGAAACAAGCAAATGTGATACCTATCTTCAAAAAGGGAAGGAGGGATACGGCTCTGAACTATAGACCAGTTTCCTTGACCAGCATAGTTTGCAAAGTTATGGAGAAACTACTAAGGAAACATATCTCTCTTCACTTGGAATCCTTCAACTTTTTGTCAGTGAGGCAACATGGCTTTAGAGAAGGTAGATCAACAGTAACAAACTTATTAGAATTTTATGATGAGGTAAGCCAAATCTTACAGGAAAGAGAGGGCTGGGCAGATTGCATATTCCTAGACTTCCAGAAAGCGTTTGACACTGTTCCACATGGGAGACTTATTAGGAAGCTGCACTCAATGGCTAGAATAGGTGGAAATGTTTTGGAATGGATAAAAACTTACTTAGAAGGAAGGAAACAGAGGGTTAGAGTAAGACACTCAGTGTCTGAATGGAGAAGAGTTAGTAGTGGAGTTCCACAGGGTTCAGTTTTAGGGCCACTTTTGTTCCTTGTATATGTAAATGACCTACCAGAGTCTGTAAATTCATTCATGAATATGTTTGCAGATGATGCAAAGATTGTGAAGAAAGTAAAAAACGAGAACAATGGTAGAGAACTTCAGGAGGATCTAAATAATCTGCATGAGTGGTCAGAAAAGTGGCTAATGAAATTCAATACCTCAAAATGTAAGGTAATGAGAATGGGTACAAGTGCAAGAAGGCCCAAGCTTGACTACTCAGTGGCTGGAGTACAACTTCAAGAGACAGAAAATGAGAGAGATCTAGGAGTAAACATACTGGCAGATTTGTCTCCAGAAATACATATAAATGGCGTAGTAAGGGCAGCATATGCATTCTTATCAAATGTAAGGGTAGCCTTCAGGCACATGGACAAGGAAATGTTCAGAAATATTTATGTAACCTATGTGAGGCCAAAACTCGAATATGCAGCCCCCTTTTGGAATCCGCACTTGAAAAAGCACATAGCTAAGCTTGAAAAAGTTCAAAGACATGCCACGAAACTGGTGCCAGAAATACGCAATCTCGGTTATGATGAGAGGCTGAGGGAATTAGACTTACCATCACTCGAAGCTAGAAGAGTAAGGGGGGATATGGTGACAGTCTTTAAATTCCTTCATGGTTATGATAGAGTGGATAGGGATCGATATTTCGATATGGCTGGCTCTAGAACTAGAGGTCATTGTTTGAAGCTTCGTAAGAAAACTTCTTTGCAGGATGTAAGGAAATACTTTTTCAGTGTAAGAGTAGTTGATAATTGGAATTCTCTAAGCGAGGAGGTAGTTAATGCTATCTCAATCCATAGTTTTAAGGACAGGTACGATAAGTTCACTAAGTCTAAAATGGAACCGATCAGGAGACGGGAAGATACGAGCTTTGGGCTCTTTCCCGTAAACACAATTAGGTAATCACAATTAGGTAATCACTTGGGCATAAATGAGTTGTGAAATCAAACAAGGCTTCTTGAACATCACTTAGATAAGTTAATCCACTTACTTCAGCGGATAGGGGTAAGTATGTCATTAAAGAGTCGTTGTGTCATTTGTCTTAAAGTATTTTATTCCATCAGCGTATTTGTCTTGCAATCCAGTAGTAGTGGTAAACAGGAGATGAAATCCAAACCCAATAAAGGTTGAGTAACTGATGCTACTACAATATTCCAGAGGAAGTTGTTCTGACATGAGGGATAGCAATGTCTTCTGAAATCTCACCAAAACAGGAACAGTTTGACTGCTTGCAGCAAAAATGGAAACAGCACTATTTCACAAATAGTATTTAGCTCCCACAACGTAAGGGAGAATAGAGAGGCTTGCTCCAGTGTCTACAATCAACTCTACTTTGTGATAAAAAAATATTGCAGATACCATTAGAAGATGCAGGGCAGAGACCGCATATACACTGACCTGCTGACTTAGTTTCCCAAATTTGAAGGATATGGAGATGACAAGCGGGAATTAGGGAGTATTTGCACACTGCTTTTGCTTGGCCATTCTGACCTTGGTTTGCAAGTGCGTGCTGCAACTCAGTAAATTATATGAGCGCAGCAGACTTTAGTTCTTTGTCTAGGCCTATAAGGTCTTAGACACATACGCTGGTGTGCAGGTGTATCCATTTTTGTGACAGATTAGCTTAAGAGGGAGGCTGAGGTGCAGGCTCATAACGTTCTTTTGAGGGTACATTGTAAAGTTCACAAGATTTTGTCATTGGGGATATCGTATCAGCTATGTTATCCAGTTTATAAAGTGAAGCAGAATTATTAGCAACAGTAATAGTACCCATAGTAGAAGGCATTGCGCTGATAAATTTATGCCTAACTAAGTCTTCAAATACGTTACATTTAGCAGCAATGGGTCTTATTATGTCTAGAAATGATGATGGCTTTCCTGTAAGCACTGTTTTAGATAATAATGTTTCGAATATTTATGCTTTTGTATCTTCATATCTGGAGAGCACTTTGTCTTTGAGTTCTGTAAAATTTTCCCATTCAAATACTCTTTGATTTATCACCAATAACACTGTTAGACTAATTGCTCCCAATTGGATCCTGCTCCTAAGGAAGCCCTGCTCTAGAGTGTAATCTACTCTCGGCTTGTCAAGTACACACAACAACTCATATATGTTACATATATGCAATATATATGTAACACCACATTCCATAGGTGCTACTTCCGCTTGTTATCAACAAGGAAAAATATCTTCTAGGTTAGGTTAGGTTAGGTTAGGTTTGGTAGATTAGGTTAGGTTAGGAAGTAGATTCAGGATACGTAGATAACAAGCGGAAGTGGCACCCATATCATGTTTTACGGAGAACAGTAGTGATTACAATTTTTCATGAATTTTTACAAAGTCGGCAGTGTTTCTTTATACGGTTTATGTTTTGAAATTTTTTTCTACTGTACTTGGATTAAATAATACGCTAACTACAGAACAGCATTAAAATTCATTTCTATGTAAAACTTAAAAAGACAAATATGTAGATAATCATGTAACAGCTTTTAAGTATCTATACACCTATTGTATATTCTTTTAATTCTATCATGTGATTAAGTTACTATATGACATAATTGTGCACATGCACATCTGTTGCAAAATATATAGTAGGCCTATATTTACAATTAAGTATTCAAGTTTTACAAAAGGGGTCGGAAACAGGTATAAATTATCCCAAATGGTGTAAATTTATAAATTTTGGTAATATATGCGAAATGAGGACCTTAGTTTCCTCGAGTTTACTCCACACCGTTAAAAGCGTTTTATTTGACATGGTGACTGACTAAATATTCTAGAGATTGTCAGATTAATGCTTGGTTCCATATCATGGTGTGAGTTTCCCTTCCATAGAGTGTAAACACAGTTGACTGGATCTTGTAGAGCTCAGTGATCTTACTACTAGCTGATTAATTTTGTGTCACGGACCCTTTAATGAGGTAAGTTGTAGTGACCTATATATTAACTATATATCTGAAATATGAAGTCAATGGTTTTCGAAAGATTACTGTTAAGAGCAGTACAAAATGTTCATAAAATATCGGGTAAAAGATGATCGTATATCATTATGTGTGACTGTGTCAATTAAGATGAATAATTTTTCTCAAGCATTCCTTCAGTTACGGGCAGCTTGTCATAAGAATTGATAGTTATGTGTTATATGTTTTGTGCTTTATTCAGTCATACTAGCAGACAGTACAAGTATTATTTTAAATACATTAGTAAATAAATGACATGTGTAAATATACGTGTTTTTTCTTCTTTTTTCCCCCTTCAAATCTAGAGGTAATTCCATTATTTTCGAAGTAAAATTTTAGGAAATCCTCAACAAATTTCCCCACCCCCTCTTTTGCATACATAAATCTAGGTACTTAAGACCTACGAATATAGGCATATTAGTGTATACCCTGCACTCACAAAAATTACACGATATAAGCCAAGTGTGTTACTTTTGACAGTAATAATGTGAAGTCTACCGAATTCTTCATGACATATAGATCGGACATCAAGTACAGTATGTTGTACTTTTTATCAGTTCTTCGATGGATGCCACTTTTATTTATAAAATTCATTTATTTTGGGATCTTACGTTTCTGTAATCTTGAGTAAAACACTAAGAGACATGAGCAAAAAATATTTAGGTGGCAGTAAAAAGAGGGCTGTAGCCAAGGCAAAGAAGGCCGAAGCAGAAAAGGTGGAAGGTGCATTAGATAAGTATTTCAGCAAAACTATCTCAAAAAATGCAGAAAAGCAAAGAGAGCCACAACACAGTGAAAATGATGACACCGAAAGAAGCCAGTCTGAAGAAGTTACGCAAGATGATAAATGTGGGAATTTATTTACTGAAAGTGAGATCGGCCATTCAGGAAGTGTTGAATTTGACACACTCGGAAACTCACCTGTTGACATGCCTGCTGATGCCTCTGAGGCAAGGGAATATGGGAATGCAAAATCTGCCAGTCCTGTAGAATTAACAGATGATCCTGCAACATGGCCAGAAGTCGTAGCGTCAGGAACTATTTAATGAAAAAAGGACCACCTACAATTATAGTAGAATTTTCCCCCGAGAATGAGACTGGGTCACGGTATTCAAAATTTCACTGCAAAAGAAGACTGTCAAATGGTGAAGCTGTAGAGCGTTTATAGCTGATATAATCTGTATCAAGTGATAAAATCTTTAGTTACTACTGCAAGCTTTTTGATAATGCAGCAAGTGCACTTGAAAAGCAGTGGTTTAATATCTGACCGAACATTCATATATGATTAAAATCTCCCATAATCACCATTCTACATTTTCTGTCACGTGCAATGTTAGCAACTGAATTTATGACTTCAATAATCTTATTATATGACTTTCCTCATAAACTTATAAACTTTGTTGGTTTCTCGGTGGGTTACAACAGTTATTATAATGTTTTCTGAACGGTATTGTGTGATTACCTAACTGTGATCACCTAATCGTGCTTACGGGAAAGACCCCAAAGCTCGTATCTTCCCGTCTCCTAATTGGTTCCATATTGTACTTAGTGAAACTTATCATACCTGTTCATAAAACTATGGATTGAGATAGCATTAACTACCTCCTCGCTTAGCGAATTCCAATTATCAACTACTCTTACACTGAAAAAGTACTTCCTTACATTCTGCAAAGAAGTTTTCTTACGAAGTTTCAAACTATGACCTCTAGCTCTAGAGCCAGCCATATCAAAATATCGATCCCTATCCACTCTATCATAACCATGAAGGAATTTAAAGACTGTCACCATATCCCCCTCAGTCTTCTGGTTTCGAGTGATGGTAAGTCTAATTCCCTCAGCGTCTCATCATAACTGAGAGTATGTATTTCTGGCACCAGTTTCATGGCATGTCTTTGAACTTTTTCAAGCTTAGCGGGTTCCAAAAGGGAGCTGCATATTCGAGTTTTGGCCTCACATAGGTTACATAAATATTTCTGAACATTTCCTTTTCCATGTGCCTGAAGGCTACCGTTACGTTTGATAAGAAAGTATATGCTACCCTTACTATGCCATTTATGCGCATTTCTGGAGACAAAGCTGCCAGTATGTTTACTCCTAGATCTCTCTCATTTTCTGTCTCTTGAAGTTGTACTCCAGCCACCGAGTAGTCAAACTTGGGCCTTCTTGCACTTGTACCCATTCTCATTACCTTACATTTTGAAGTATTGTATTTCATTAACCACTTTTCTGACCACTCATGCAGACTATTTAGATCTTCCTGAAGTTCTCTACCATTGTTTTCGTTTCCTACTTTCTTCACAATCTTTGCATCATATGCAAACATATTCATGAATGAATTTATAGACTCTGGTCGGTCATTTACATATACAAGGAACAAAAGTGGCCCTATAAGTGAACCCTGTGGAATTCCACTACTAACTCTTCTCCATTCAGACACTGAGTGTCTTACTCTAACCCTCTGTTTCCTTCCTTCTAAGTAAGTTTTTATCCATTCCAAGACATTTCCACCTATTCTAGCCATTGACTGCAGCTTCCTAATAAGTCTCCCATGTGGAGCAGTGTCAAATGCTCTCTGGAAGTGTAGGAATATGCAATCTGCCCAGCCCTCTCTTTCCTGTAAGATTAGGCTTACCTCATCATAAAATTCTAATAAGTTTGTTACTGTTGATCTACCTTCTCTGAAGCCATGTTGCCTCACTGACAAAAAGTTGTAGAATTCCAAGTGAAGAGAGATATGTTTCCATGGTAGTTTCTCCAAAACTTTGCGTGTGTGTGTGTGATTACCTAATTATGATTACCTAATTGTGTTTACGGGAAAGAGCCCAAAACTCGTATCTTCCCGTCTCCTGATCGGTTCCATTTTGTACTTAGTGATACTTATCATACCTGTCCTTAAAACTATGGATTGAGATAGCATTAACTACCTTCTCGCTTAGCGAATTCCAATTATCAACTACTCTTACACTGAAAAAGTATTTCCTTACATCCTGCAAAGAAGATTTCTTACGAAGCTTCAAACTATGATCTCTAGTTCTAGAGCCAGCCATATTAAAATATCGATCCCTATCCACTCTATCATAACCATGAAGGTATTTAAAGACAATCACCATATCCCCCCTCAATCTCTAGCTTCGAGTGATGGTAAGTCTAATTCCCTCAGCCTCTCATCATAAATGAGATTGCGTATTTCTGGCGCCAGTTTCTTAGCATGTCTGATCTATTTCAAGATTAGCTATGTGCTCTTTCAAGTGCGGATTCCAAAAGTGGGCTGCATATTATAGTTTTGGCCTCAAATAGGTTACATAAATATTTTTGAACATTTCCTTGTCCATGTGCCTGAAGGCTACCCTTACATTTGATAAGAAGGCATATGCTGCCCTTACTATGCCATTTATATGTATTTCTGGAGACAAATCTGCCAGTATGTTTACTCCTAGATCTCTCTCATTTTCTGTCTCTTGAAGTTGTCTTCCACCGAGTAGTCAAGCTTGGGCCTTCTTGCACTTGTACCCATTCTCATTACCTTACATTTTGAAGTATTGAATTTCATTAGTCACTTTTCTGACCACTCATGCAGACTATTTAGATCTTCCTGAAGTTCTCTACCATTGTTCTCATTTCTTACTTTCTTTATAATCTTTGCATCATCTGCAAACAAATTCATGAATGAATTTACTGACTCTGGTCGGTCATTTACATATGCAGGGAACAAAAGTGGCCCTAAAAGTGAACCCTGTGGAACTCCACTACTAACTCTTTTCCATTCAGACTGAGTGTCTTATTCTAACCCTCTGTTCCCTTCCTTCTTAGTAAATTTTTATCCATTCTAAGACATGTCCACCTTTTTCTAGCCATTGCTTGCAGCTTCTTAAGGAGTCTCCCACGTGGGACAGTGTCAAATGCTTTCTGGAAGTCTAGTAATATGCAATCTGCCCAGCACTCTCTTTCCTGTAAGATTCGGCTTACCTCATCATTAAATTCTAATAAGTTTGTTACTGTTGATCTACCATCCCTGAAGTCATGTTGTCTCACTGACAAAAGTTGAAGGATTTCAAGTGAAGAGAGATATGTTTCCTTAGTAGTTTCTCCATAACTTTGCAAACTTTGCTGGTCAAGGAAACTGGTCTATAGTTTAGAGCCATAAAGCCTTCTTTCTAGTCATCAACATCAAGAAAATGGTCATTCTTGCACAAGATAACGCTGCTACAGGCAACATCATACTAGACCATGGGTTTTCAACCTATGCAGTTTTCAGTGAGCCAGGGACATCTCCTAAACTAGTATCTAATACTGAAATTTGTGCAAGATAAAGAAATAATGAAAAAATACGATTTATAAAAGAGAATAAAATAATATATATATATATATATATATATATATATATATATATATATATATATATATATATATATATATATATATATATATATATATATATGCACATGTATATGTTTATGTATATGCATATATATATATATATATATATATATATATATATATATATATATATATATATATATATATATATATATATATATATATATATATATATATATATATATATATTTTATATATATATATATATATATATATATATATATATATATATATATATATATATATATATATATATATATATATATATATATATATATATATATACATATATATATATATATATATATATTTATATATATATATATATATATATATATATATATATATATATATATATATATATATATATATATATATATATATATATATATATGATTGCCTAATTGTTTTTACGGGAAAGAGCCCAAAGCTCGTATCTTCCCGTCTCCTGATCGGTTCCATTTTAGACTTAGTGATACTTATCATACCTGTCCTTAAAACTATGGATTGAGATAGCATTAACTACCTCCTCGCTTAGCGAATTCCAATTATCAACTACTCTTACAATGAAAAAGTATTTCCTTACATCCTGCAAAGAAGTTTTCTTACGTAGCTTCAAACTATGACCTCTAGTTCTAGAGCCAGCCATATCGAAATATCGATCCCTATCCACTCTATCATAACCATGAAGGAATTTAAAGACTGTCACCATATCCCCCCTTACTCTTCTAGCTTTGAGTGATGGTAAGTCTAATTCCCTCAGCCTCTCATCATAACTGAGATTGCGTATTTCTGGCACCAGTTTCGTGGCATGTCTTTGAACTTTTTCAAGCTTAGCTATGTGCTTTTTCAAGTGCTGATTCCAAAAGGGGGCTGCATATTCGAGTTTTGGCCTCACATAGGTTACATAAATATTTCTGAACATTTCCTTGTCCATGTGCCTGAAGGCTACCCTTACATTTGATAAGAATGCATATGCTGCCCTTACTATGCCATTTATATGTATTTCTGGAGACAAATCTGCCAGTATGTTTACTCCTAGATCTCTCTCATTTTCTGTCTCTTTAAGTTGTACTCCAGCCACCGAGTAGTCAAGCTTGGGCCTTCTTGCTCTTGTACCCATTCTCATTACCTTACATTTTGAAGTATTGAATTTCATTAGCCACTTTTCTGACCACTCATGCAGATTATTTAGATCCTCCTGAAGTTCTCTACCATTGTTCTCGTTTTTTACTTTCTTCACAATCTTTGCATCATCTGCAAACGTATTCATGAATGAATTTACAGACTCTGGTAGGTCATTTACATATACAAGGAACAAAAGTGGCCCTAAAACTGAACCCTGTGGAACTCCACTACTAACCCTTCTCCATTCAGACACTGAGTGTCTTACTCTAACCCTCTGTTCCCTTCCTTCCAAGTAAGTTTTTATCCATTCCAAAACATTTCCACCTATTCTAGCCATTGAGTGCAGCTTCCTAATAAGTCTCCCATGTGGAACAGTGTCAAACGCTTTCTGGAAGTCTAGGAATATGCAATCTGCCCAGCCCTCCCTTTCCTGTAAGATTTGGCTTACCTCATCATAAAATTCTAATAAGTTTGTTACTGTTGATCTACCTTCTCTGAAGCCATGTTGCCTCACTGACAAAAAGTTGAAGGATTCCAAGTGAAGAGAGATATGTTTCCTTAGTAGTTTCCCCATAACTTTGCAAACTATGCTGGTCAAGGAAACTGGTGATTACCTAATTGTGATTACCTAATTGTGTTTACGGGAAAGAGCCCAAATCTCGTATCTTCCCGTCTCCTGATCGGTTCCATTTTATAATTAGTGATACTTATCATACCTGTCCTTAAAACTATGGATTGAGATAGCATTAACTACCTCCTCGCTTAGCGAATTCCAATTATCAACTACTCATTCACTGAAAAAGTATTATATGCATATGTATATATATATATATATATATATATATATATATATATATATATATATATATATATATATATATATATATAAATATATGTATATATATATATACATATATATATATATATATATATATATATATATATATATATATATATATATATATATATATATATATATATATATATATATATATATATATATATATATATATATATATATATATATATATATATATATATATATATATATATATATATATATATATATATATATATATATATATATATATATATATATATATATATATATATATATATATATATATGGTAAGAAAGGCCATTAAATAAAAAAAATAATATATATATATATATATATATATATATATATATATATATATATATATATATATATATATATATATATATATATATATATATATATATATATATATATATATATATATATATATATATATATATATATATATATATATATATATATATATATATAGATATATATGTAAAGTACTTATTAATTTCGTAACCTTAACTGGCCACCTTCTCAAAGGTGGCCAGTCAAGGTCACAAAATTCCTTTACATATATATATATATATATATATATATATATATATATATATATATATATATATATATATATATATATATATATATATATATATATATATTCGTTGTTTTATTTAATAGGCTTTTCCTACCAGTTTAGACTGTACTTTAAGAACTCAGTGTTTTA
>JAXCGZ010015604.1:0-15000 GCA_037179515.1 Halocaridina rubra | reverse complement strand
GGGCCTCCTTCTCTGTCTGAGAATAATTGACCTCATCCTTATTCAGAGTTTGGGATACAAAATTCACTGGCAATTCAGTACCATCCTTTTTCTGACAAAGAACAGCACCCAAACCATACTTAGAACTGTCAGCAGACACTATGATAGGTAAATTAGGGTCAAAATGAATTAGACAGGCATCTAATAATAACATTTTAGATTCTTGGAGAGCTTTACTATGTTCCTCATTCCACTTCCATCTAACATCCTTTCTCAAAAGACTATTCAAAGGCTCAAGAATAGCAGCAGCATTACCAAGAACTTCCTATAGAAATTTAACATTCCTAAATAACTGTGTAAGCCTGTTAAATCCTCAGGCTCAGGGGCATTACATATAGCACCTAACTTCTCCTTAGTAGGCTTCAAACAGGTAGAGTCAATTGCATAACACAAATACTGTACCTGTTCAACACCAAAAGAACACTTAGTAGGATGCAGTTTCAGTCCAACCTTCTCTAGTCAGCCTAAAACTTTGCATAAACGTTTCTCATGTTCACAAGAGATTGCTCCCGATGCTAGTATGTCATCAAGAAAAATAGAAACACCAGGAATACCTCACAATGAATTCTCCATAGTTTGTTGGAAAATTCCTGGAGCACTAGCTATACCAAAACACAAATGGTTACACTGAAACAATCCTCGGTGAGTGTTAATAGTAGTGAGCGAACGTGACTCAGGGCTAAGAAGAATCTGATTGTAAGCACGCTTCATGTCCAATTTCGAGAAAAATCATCCCACTCCCCATAGTAGCAAATAGGTCATCAGTCCTAGGCACAGGATATTTAGTAACTTTACATGCTTGGTTAACGGTCAAATGATAGTCTCCGCAAATATGTACAGTTCTGTCACCTTTCAGCACAGGTACAATAGGAGCAGCCCAATTAGAGTGAGCGACCAGCTCAATGATATTTTGTTCCAACAATTCATCCAATGCTGCATCTACTTTAGCACGCATAGCATATGGTACATTTCGGGCCTTGTAATACTTAGGTAATACTGCCTCATCCAGTTCAAAAGAAACTTCCATTCCCTTATAACCACCTAATTCTTCTCGGAACAAATCAGGAAATTTCTCCACGACAGACTTCTCAGCAACGGCATGCACAGCACTGTCCACTAGACTTAGGCTAATATTTAGAGCAGGCAATAAATCATGACTTAATTGGTTAGGACCAGAATCCTTCACTATTATGATAGCTTGATTCTCTAAAACATGACCATGGAACTTGATTTTTGCCCAAATATCCCCCCCCCACACAGGAATTTTGGAACCTCCTTACTTCTTCCATTTAGTCATACAAGGCATTATTTTGGGTTTAGCCTTAGAAAAACACTTTAAAAATTCTTGTTCACTGATAAGAGTATGAGCAGCATCTGTGTCCACCTGGAACTGGACATCAGCACAATCATCCAAGGTGATTGTCACATAGTAGTCATCTCGCAATTTAGACGAGCTCGCAGTAAATATATAGTCACTACATCCTTCTGTAGTTGGATCACTATTAGATCTAGATTCAATACAACTTACAGCCTTAGGCTCCACAGCAGATTTAGTAGAATTTTTCTTACTCTTAGAAAAACAGCCCTTAGAAGTGTGACCAGTACGCTTCCACCAAAAAAAAAAAAACATTCAGGGTATTTATAGGAACAATAATTTTTCAAATGATTTTTACCTCATCTGCTACATGACTTGTCAGGTTTTGTACCTTTCTCCTTCCCTCCATTAGGCTTCTGCTTCTTATTAAAAGAACTCTTAACTTTAACTTTCACAGCATTTACTTCTTTATCATTAAGGTGAAGTTTCTGACCAAACTCCCTAACATCCTTCTCCGCAGCTTCCCTAGTAATAGCAATCTCTACTGCTCAGGCAAGAGTGAGATTCTTCTCTGTCAAGAGAACACGTTGAGTATTTTCTTCCCGAAGACCCATAACAAGCTTATCTCTTAACATCTCTTCTAGTTTGTCCCCAAATTCACAAGTCGGTCAATGTGAGTGTCTATAGAGCTGCAACAAAAGAAGTTACATTTTTATGGTCTCTTTGAAATCTTCGGTAGAATTTGAATCTTTCATAGATCACTATAACCTAAGGTTTGTAGAGATTGCTGAGAGTGGAGATTATTTCCCCCAAAGTACATTCCTTAGGAGATTTCGGACTCTCTAAATCTGTAGTTAAACCAAAAATTGTTTAGAACCCATAATAGAAAAAAAGCAGGAACTTGCTTATCTTTCTTAATATCATTAGTTTCGAAATATAATAATAATAAAAATAATAATAATAATAATAATAATAATAATAATAATAATAATAATTATAATAATAATAAAAATAATAATAATAATAATCTCCACAATCATCATTAAAGGAATATTATTGTTGCCTATAATAATAATAATAATAATAATAATAATAATAATGATAATAATAATAATAATAATAATAATAATAATAATAATAATAATAATAATAATAATAATAATAATAATAATAATAATAATAATAATAATAATAATAATAATAAAAATAATAATAATAATAATAATAATAATAATAATAATAATAATAATAATAATAATAATAATAATAATAATAATAATAATAATAATAATAATAATATTAATAATAGTAATAATGATAATAATAACAATAAGATCCAAGGAGAATTTTTGGAATAGACATCATGAAAGTAATACAGAGGTGTATTGAAACTCAGCAGAGAGGTAACTGGCCAGAAACATCGACCCCCCATAAAAGTGGGAAAAGATGTAGACGAAGAAGATTGAAACCCAGCAGAGAATTGGATATTCATTACATATCTATCATAATCCCTTCACATCTGATAGGTCATTATACTCTCCATCTCTGTTTCTCTTTACAGCCAGACAAAAAATGTGTTCCTACTTCGCGGAAAATCACCTATCGCGGCCGGTCCTGGGCCCGAACCCCCGGGATAAACGAGGGGTTACTGTATATATATAATATATCCAGCGAAGACACTTGTACCTCCATGGGAGTGGAATCTCTCAATGCAACTCTTCAAAGTTGATATCTGAAACAAGCTGTCTTCGTAGCTCAAAATTCCTCTCTGATGGACAACTATAATATATATATATATATATATATATATATACATATATATATATATATATATATATATATATATATATATATATATATATATATATATATATATATATATATATATATATATATATATATATGTATTTATATAAATATATATATATATATATATATATATATATATATATATATATATATATATATATATATATATATATATATATATATATATATATATATATATATATATATATATATATATATATATATATATATATATATATATATATATATATATATATATATATATATATATATATATATACATACTATATATATATATATATATATATATATATATATATATATATATATATATATATATATATATATATATATATATATATATATATATATATATATATATATATATATATATATATATATATATATATATATATATATATATATATATATATATATATATATATATATATATATATATATATATATATATATATATATATATATATAATATATATATATATATATATATATATATATATATATATATACGCACACACACACGCACACACACACACACACACACACATGAAACAGGTGGGTGCCACCTCGAACACAAATTCGAATTTTCCTTCAGGTTTGACTTTTGTTTTTCTTTTTCTTTTTATACTTAAATTACCATGGTCAAGTTTTTAAGTTAAGATGTGTGTTACCAGAAAGGAGACAAACTGAGTCACTAAATAGCACTTATATGGAGATATAAAAATTCTGTGTGAAGGTAAATTAGAAGTTTTTCTCTTTTCTTTTTTTTTCCTCTTTCTCGTCTTCTTTCTATATTCTGTGAGAGGGAGAACATAAAAATGAAGCCATCTCTGTCCAAAACCTCTCCCACCCATGGGTCGGGAGAAGGGGTAGTCATCAGAGGACTTAAACAGAGAATCAAGAAGTTAGAGGAAATGGTTACAAGCCTTGATGATAAAATTCGGAATATGGATGGAGAAATGAAAGAGAATGAAACACTCAGAGAACAAATAAGATCTTTGGAGGAAGCAAATAAAGCGCAAGGGCAGGAGAGAAAGGAACTAGAAAAAAGAATAAAGAAGCTGGAAGGGGAAAAGAGTCAACTAGAATCTAGAATTTCTAAACAAGAAGATAAAAACAAACAGCTAAATGACAACCTAAAGGAATTAGATGTTAGTTCACTGCTCTCTTCTGAGAGAGACGAGATTGCTGCTTGGAATGTTCAGATTAAGGAAAACATTGAACAGTTCAGAAAAGAGTTCCAGGAGCTGAATATGGAAAATGATGCCATGAAAACGTCCTTTGCTGATGCACTAAAGGGGAATGTGGCAGTAAAAGAGGCTGTAAAGGTGGTGGCACTGGAAAACATACAAATAGTTGACTATAAAGAGACAGTAATCGAAAAAATGAAAGACATTGTGATGGAAAGGGCAAACCCACTCATCAGACAGGCACTTGATAAGGAGAAGACAGTGGTAATCTCAGGCATAAGTGAATCCCAGGAGCCAACATGGCAGGGGAGACTTGAAGAAAATAAAGCTAACGTTGTAGACCTGATAAGAAAGCTTGGAGTAGTATGTGGTCCTGCGGATATTGTAAACATACACCAACTAGGTAAATATTCGAGGGAAGGAAAGCCGAGACCAACAAAAGTAACCTTTGAGAGAGGGGAGACATGTAGGGAAATATTGTTGAGAAAAAAAAGTCTAAAAGACCTTCAAGAATGCAAAGAAGTGTTCATTAGACGATACAGAACACAGGAAGAGATGGGAAAGATCAAAAACTTGTTGCAAGAGGCAAGAAGGTTAAATGATGAAAGAAATGAAGAAGAGAAGAAAAATTTTCGTTACAGAATACTTCCAGACAAAGGGGAGATAAAGAAGATAATGACAGAAGATCAGGGGATGGGGCCTCATTAAGATTGTTATACACAAATGCTGATGGATTAGCTGGTAAGGCAGTAGAATTAAAAGATAGGATTCACAACAGTAAGGCAGATATAGTAGCAATTACAGAGACTAAGTTAAGTGAGGACATAAACAGTGTCACAGTTTTTCCTAAGGGCTTCAGAATACTAAGGGTCGAAAGATCTGAGAGGACTGGTGGAGGGATAGCACTGCTCATAAGTGAGAGGATTCAAGTTGAAGAAATAAACTTGGCTATAGAAAGTGAGTTCAGGGAATTTCTTGTTGCTCGCATAAATACTGGGTCAGAGAGCATTATAATAACTGTTGTATACAACCCACCAAGGAACCAAAATAGGCTTGAAATTTATGAGGAAAGTCATATAGGTACGATTGAAGTCATAAACTCAGTTGTTAACATGGCGCGGGAGAAAAAATGTAGGATTTTGATTATGGGAGACTTTAATCATAAAGAGATAGATTGGATAAATCTTGACCCACACAGTGGTGAGGACTCATTTGGGGCAAGATTCCTAGATTGCGTACAAGGGAATTTCCTACACCAACATGTAATGGAACCAACAAGAGCCAGGGGTGGGGATGAGCCATCACTACTTGATCTAGTGTTCACAGATAATGTGTTGGATATTGAAAATATTGAGTATGAACCACCAATTGGAAAGAGTGACCACTGTGTGTTGTTGATGGAGTATATCATTGAAGACATTCTTCCTGAGAGTAGAGGCACTGAGGACATGAGGAGGAACTATCCGAAAGGAGATTACATCAAAATGAATGAGCTTTTTGCAGTTATTGACTGGAGAACCTTATTTTACAACAAATCTGTACAAGAAATGTATGACATCTTTTGTGAGAAATATGGGAAGATAGTAGATTGCTGCATACCTGTCACCAAAGTAGGTGTAATTCATGCCAGAGAAAAATGGTTCGATAATGGGTGTAAAAGAGCTAAGGAGTGGAGAGACAAATGCTGGAAAAGGTATAGGAGGAGAAAAAACATAAATGCCTGGCAAACCTACAAAAGAGCAAGAAATGACTACCTAAGTAAAAGGAGAGAGGCAGAGAGAGATTATGAGAGGGACATCACCAGGAAGGCTAAAGAAAATCCCAAGCTTTTCCACAGCGTTATCAGAGGAAAACTGAAGGTAAAAGAACAGGTTTTAAGGCTAAAGAGAGCGGATGGAAGCATCACTGAGACGGACGAAGAGATCTGCAAAGAATTGAACAAGGAGTTTCAGTCAGTATTTACAGTAGAAAATGCCCCACCCCCTCAGATTGCAGTGATAGAAGCTCAAGGGCCGGTATTAGAGAACATCAACCTTACAGCCACAGAGGTATGCAAAGCGCTGATGGATTTAGATGTTCATAAAGCTACAGGTCCTGATGACATATCCCCTCATGTGCTTAAAAAATGCGCAAACACAATATCAGTGGCACTAAGTATCATATTTAAGGAGTCACTGGAGTCGGGGGAGATTCCAAGATGCTGAAAACAAGCAAATGTGATACCTATCTTCAAAAAGGGAAGGAGGGATACGGCTCTGAACTATAGACCAGTTTCCTTGACCAGCATAGTTTGCAAAGTTTTGGAGAAACTACTAAGGAAACATATCTCTCTTCACTTGGAATCCTTCAACTTTTTGTCAGTGAGGCAACATGGCTTCAGAGAAGGAAGATCAACAGTAACAAACTTATTAGAATTTTATGATGAGGTAAGCCAAATCTTACAGGAAAGAGAGGGCTGGGGAGATTGCATATTCCTAGACTTCCAGAAAGCGTTTGACACTGTTCCACATGGGAGACTTATTAGGAAGCTGCAATCAATGGCTAGAATAGGTGGAAATGTCTTGGAATGGATAAAAACTTACTTAGAAGGAAGGGAACAGAGGGTTAGAGTAAGACACTCAGTGTCTGAATGGAGAAGAGTTAGTAGTGGAGTTCCACAGGGTTCAGTTTTAGGGCCACTTTTGTTCCTTGTATATGTAAATGACCTACCAGAGTCTGTAAATTCATTCATGAACATGTTTGCAGATGATGCAAAGATTGTGAAGAAAGTAAAAAACGAGAACAATGGTAGAGAACTTCAGGAGGATCTAAATAATCTGCATGAGTGGTCAAAAAAGTGGCTAATGAAATTCAATGCCTCAAAATGTAAGGTAATGAGAATGGGTACAAGTGCAAGAAGGCCCAAGCTTGACTACTCGGTGGCTGGAGTACAACTTCAAGAGACAGAAAATGAGAGAGATCTAGGAGTAAACATACTGGCAGATTTGTCTCCAGAAATACATATAAATGGCGTAGTAAGGGCAGCATATGCATTCTTATCAAATGTAAGGGTAGCCTTCAGGCACATGGACAAGGAAATGTTCAGAAATATTTATGTAACCTATGTGAGGCCAAAACTCGAATATGCAGCCTCCTTTTGAATCCGCACTTGAAAAAGCACATAGCTAAGCTTGAAAAAGTTCAAAGACATGCCACGAAACTGGTGCCAGAAATACGCAATCTCGGTTATGATGAGAGGCTGAGGGAATTAGACTTGCCATCACTCGAAGCTAGAAGAGTAAGGGGGGATATGGTGACAGTCTTTAAATTCCTTCATGGTTATGATAGAGTGGATAGGGATCGATATTTCGATATGGCTGGCTCTAGAACTAGAGGTCATAGTTTGAAGCTTCGGAAGAAAACTTATTTGCAGGATGTAAGGAAATACTTTTTCAGTGTAAGAGTAGTTGATAATTGGAATTGGCTAAGCGAGGAGGTAGTTAATGCTATCTCAATCCATAGTTTTAAGGACAGGTATGATAAGTATCACTAAGTCTAAAAATGGAACCGATCAGGAGACGGGAAAATACGAGCTTTGGGCTCTTTCCCGTAAACACAATTAGGTAATCACAATTAGGTAATCACATATATATATATATATATATATATATATATATATATATATATATATATATATATATATATATATATATATATATATATATACATATATATATATATATATATATATATATATATATATATATATATATATATATATATATATATATATATATATATATATATATATATATACACACACACAAGAAGGCCCAAGCTTGACTACTCGGTGGCTGGAGTACAACTTCAAGAGACAGAAAATGAGAGAGATCTAGGAGTAAACATACTGGCAGATTTGTCTCCAGAAATACATATAAATGGCATAGTAAGGGCAGCATATGCATTCTTATCAAATGTAAGGGTAGCCTTCAGGCACATGGACAAGGAAATGTTCAGAAATATTTATGTAACCTATGTGAGGCCAAAGCTCGAATATGCAGCCCCCTTTTGGAATCCGTACTTGAAGAAGCACATAGCTAAGCTTGAAAAAGTTCAAAGACATGCCACGAAACTGGTGCCAGAAATACGTAATCTCAGTTATGATGAGAGGGTGAGGGAATTAGACTTACCATCACTCGAAGCTAGAAGAGTGAGGGGGGATATGGTGACAGTCTTCAAATTCCATCGTGGTTATGATAGAGTGGATAGGGATCGATATTTTGATATGGCTGGCTCTAGAACTAGAGGTCATAGTTTGAAGCTTGGTAAGAAAACTTCTTTGCAGGATGTAAGGAAATACTTTTTCAGTGTAAGAGTAGTTGATAATTGGAATTGGCTAAGCGAGGAGGTAGTTAATGCTATCTCAATCCATAGTTTTAAGGACAGGTATGATAAGTATGACTAAGTATAAAATGGAAGCGATCTGGAGACGGGAAGATACGAGCTTTGGGCTCTTTCCCGTAAACACAATTAGGTAATCACAATTAGGTAATCCTCATCTCGGCCAACTCCAGTTTTTTCCCTTATTTATATATATATATATATATATATATATATATATATATATATATATATATATATATATATATATATATATATATATATATATATATATATATATATATATATATATATATATATATATATATATATATATATATATATATATATATATATATATATATATATATATATATATATATATATATATATATATATATATATATATATATATATATATATATATATATATATATATATATATATATATATATATATATATATATATATATATATATATATATATATATATATATATATATATATATATATATCTTAGAATAAGCAATATATAAATTGGGGTATTATACAAGGCAATGATTATAGTAGGTGGGCCATGGCATTAGCCGATTAGTGTAATGCTACAAATGAAGGCATTACAGACTTAACTGGGACTAGTCTAGGCAACTTCAGATTAAGTATTCCTTCAGGCAGATTTCTTTTCTTATGCATACATTTAGACCAAATATTCTTGCGTATTCATTACATAGCTCTCACTATTCCATTACTTTTCACAAATCACAACGCTACCCATCTCTGTTTATTTTTGCTCTCTTTATCCTCATTTTTACTATAATTATGGAAGGTCCACTGCTTATGGTCCCCAGTATGAATCTCCGGGGATCTTGTTGACTTCACTATTGGCGTGAGGGTAGACACGCTTTAAGGTAGTGATGGTTCTGCCCTTATCCTTCCACCCCCATAGATCTGCTTCTGTCTTTCTTCGCTTTTCTGACATTCGTGATCTGAACTCCTATCTTTCGTCTGTGGAACAGAACTTGGATACCTCCCTCTCTAACTTCCTCCTTCTCTCTGAAACTCAGCTGTCTAGCCATGCTTCCCCTAACCCATTTCAAATCTCTGACGATAATCTGTATCCTCAATTCCTTTTCAAAGGTGGGGTCTATGCCCACTGCAACACAAACATTCCTATTACAAGGCTCATGGCCCTTGAATCTCTGTGTAACTTTTAAAGTTGCCGAGATCATAACCTTGGGAATGGAAGCATTCATCCCCTATTCTATGAAAACTTTTTCTCCTCCTAATCCTTGGTTTGAACGTGCCAGAGATCAAGCAAACCAGTCTAACCAAGCCCCTCCTTCAGATTTAACTTGCTCTGCTTTTATTACAGCTAAAAATCACTGCACCGCTCTCCTCTGGCTGAAGATCTATATCTCCACTACCACTATATTTCTTTGTTTTTTCTACTGCTTTTCTAACTCCACTGTATTGTGTCTATTGAATGACTTTCCTCTTGCCAAGAGTACATTCTGTTTTCTCATCCATTCTGAAGTTCTCTATATTGGGGACTTCAATGCACACCTCAGTGAGTGGCTTAATTCATCTCACACTGATGTTGGAGGAACTTAGTCCCTTGCTTTCTTTATTAATCATGATCTGAAGCAGATTATCAAACATCCTATGCATGTTCCTGATTGCCACGAACATGCAGGTATCACTCTTGACATATTTCTTACTTCTAATCCTTCAAACTACTCATATTCTGTGCTATCCCTTCTTGGTAAATCTGACCACTCTCTGATCTCAGTCCCTCCCATTTTTTATTCTCCTACATCAATACCTCCTACTCTCCACTGCCTTTGGCACTTTGAGCATACCCAACACGATGATTTGTGAAATTTTCTCTTTGACTTCCCATGGGTTAACCACTGCTTTTAGACCTGCAACCCTGATCTGGTAGCCTTAGCCTCTCATGCATGGTGACGCCAATGGTTTGTATAAATTTTTAGGGCCTAAGTGCTCCGTGGTGCCATTGGCGTCCATTTGAGCAAAAATATTATTATTAAATAGTTACATTCACGCCAATGGTGTAATGTTTTGGTTGAGCTTAAGTGCCCTTACTCTCTCCAGAATGAACTAATTAGCAACCCTCTCCACTGACGTGGCTTTGAGAGCAAGGCATAAAACAAAGGCAGTTTCCGTCTCCCTCACTCATTCACTCGGACTACGTCTCTTTATGCGCACTTTATTCCATGTCCATAACGGTCCTATGAATTATTATTTCTCTTTTTTTATAGATTCATGAAAAACTACAACAAATAATAGTCATTGATATACTATGTATAATGATAAATGTAGGTTGGGGAAGAAAAGTAGCTGAGAAACAAAATATTTCGGCGTGTTAAAAAATTGTTGGCCAGAGATAGGATTTCACAAATGAGCATAGAAAAGAAAACTTATTGAAACTCATGGTGCTTGAGAGGGTTAAAAGATGCTAATATCATAATGTTGGGTATGGAAGTGTTCATCTTTTTCTCCCCCTAATCCTTGGTTTTATTGTCCCTGCTCCATGGCTATTAAAGCCAGAAATCAAGCATACCAGTTATACCAAGCCTCTCCTGATTGAACTCGCTCTGCTTTTATTACAGCTAGAAATCACTGCACTAGTAAAATTAATTTTAAGAAGAAAAGTCGATGACCTTATCTCCCCTCCCAATGATAAATGTTTGTGGTCCTTGGCAAAAACCTCTTGAAAAACGTCTGTAGCTTTAGCTTTTCTCCTCTCATTCATATTGATGGTTCTTTAGCTTGTTCACCCTCTGCCACTTTTGTTTTCATTTTTCTGCCAACTCTTCAATAAGCGATTCCAGTGTACCTGTCCCTCATTTTTTTTGTTTTATGTTCTCCCTTGAGGGTGAGCGAACCTTCCCTTTTTGGCCCGCAGGTGGGGTAAAATTTGTTGAATGAAGATGGTATTCGCTCTTGAGGGCGACTGGACTTACCTATTTTGGTGCGGAGGTGAGTTATCCTCATTCTTTACCCCTCTCTAACCCTGTGCCCTTCCTTATCCTTTTTGTATGCAAAGTTCATGTGGTTCTATGCTCGCTAAAGATGAACAAAGCATCTTGTCCCAGTGGTATCCCTTCTAGGTTCCCTAAGGAGATTGCAGATGAACTGGCTCCCATGCTTTGCCGTCTTTTCTGCCTCATTCTCTCAGTCAGTGTCTACATCCTTAACTTTGGAAGCATGCTTTAGTTCAACCTGTTCCTGAGAAGGGTGACCACTCTATTCCTTACAACAGGGGTGGCCAGACTTTTGGATTCCGAGATCTACTCTAAAGACTGAAACTTTTTTACATTCTACCATACTACATAATCAATATTACGTCAACTGGGGAAAAATTTCAAATGGCATAGTACTATAAAACATGAGTGCAATTGTCTCACTTATATAAAAATATGATTAATCAGTTCAAACTAAATTAGGAAAAAAAATCAGTTCAAGCTGCGGGGGAACGGCGATCGACCAAATAAGTGGCAGCGATCGACTGGTGGATCGCAATCGACTGTTTGGCCACCACTGCCTTACAACTACTGACTATTGCCCTAAACACTGCTATCTTCAGTGTATTCTAAGCTTTCCTCAATTCTCACTTCTTGAAACATCTTAAATCTAAGTTGCTTATCTCTGACTACCAGAATGGCTTCTGCAAGGCATGATCAACTGGTGACCTCCAGTCCTATCTCACTCGTTGTGGTGAGGTTGTTAAGTGTCTGTTTTGCTAAGGGTACTCAAAGTATTGGACTCGGTTAAGAGCTCACAAACAGACAGGACATTTATTATTATTATTTTTTTTAATTTACCCAACCTACCACTACTCGGTTAATTGAAACTCAGAATTCAACTTTTTTTAAATTTTGGAAATGCAATGACACATTATAAAAAAATTGAATTAATTTTTGGAAAGATGGAACAAATTTAAAATTTAAATTTATGGAATGCTGCCTCGAATCCTGGAGGTGGTGAGCACAATTTCGTTACCGGCACCACAGACGGATGCTAAGACTTTGGCCACAACTCGACAATCAACTCTGTCACACAGGCAGAGTAGAATAGAAGACACTGCAATTGCAGAAACAGAAACGAGACACCTTTAATAATGGGAAAACTGAAGGCACGAGCACACAAATGATGAGTTTCCAATATTATTCTACTGGATGAAATTATATTGGTTAGTCACAGCTAACCAGAAATATTTATGCTACCGCATGAGCATACAAAACCATTAATTATTTGCCGGCATTAGATTAAAACAATTTATTCACAATAAATGAAGAATAAGCAAGACAAATGCAGTATGTATTCCTTAAATTGTGGGTAACCACAAAAGTTTGCAATGCCAATTGGGCAACATTAGTTATTTATTATTTGCAATTCATATGGCAAAACACTTTATTTACGATAAAGGGAGAATCTACGAGATAAATATGTATTCATTCAATTTTGGTTAGTAAGAAGTATTTGCTATGCAAAAAGGGCAAAATCACCTTTTGAAGTGTTTGCAACTTATTAATTAGTAATGTACTGAAATATAAATTGTAAATAATCATAATCTGCAAAATGCAAGGAGTGAGAATTTTGTTTTAGTAAGAAAAAAAAAACAGTTACAGGGGAATAAAATAAGTAATGAAGCATCTATAAAGACCTCTGGTGACTTGGAGCAAAACTCTGTCACAAAGGCCCTTTCTCGAGAATATTGCATTAACAAAATTCCACTACAGAAGGCGAAAAAAGAACAGAGGAAGTTATGGTGACTTTAGTGTTATTATGAGGGTTGAGAGATCCATTGTAAGGGAGGCGAACAAATTCACAAAAACGAAAAAAAAGGGATCCACCACTGGAACATATCATACTATCAGTAAAGTTAACAATTCTTATTAAAAAAAACCCATTAAATTACCTGCAAAAAATAAAAGGAATGTGATCAAATTCAAATTTTAAGAAAATCAAAATCACAATTAGATATCAGAGAATATAAATATTTAAGTTTAAGAATACTTCACATGCAATAAGGCAATAAAATAATATAAAAAAATAATATGTGCAAAAGGAAAATTTTAACCAAGTCGTCATTAACAGTGGTGGCTGGATTTAAAACAACTTCAGCTATTCAACATTAATCTAAAAGTTTCTGCCATGTTCTGGCTTTCAGAGTCCCACAAAGGGAAATATGCAGCTACAATCAAAGAGATATTCTTCATCTTTTTCTTCGTCTTCCATTAGGAATAACGTTAATACACATGGATACGTTCCATAAGAGTGTATAAACACGCTATTCTAAAGAAATGTAAGCTAATATTAACAAGTACAGTATTAAAGACATAAAAGATGAACATGAAAATAAACAACACATCAGAGAAGTAATCTTTACAGACTAGTCAAACTGAGGCTAACAGCACCAACTTCCTCATCTGAGGGTAACAACCGTTGACTTAGTGGATCAGCGAGATCATTGTCCTTTCCATCAATATGGTGGGTAGTGAATTTGAAAAGATTCAAGTAAAGTGCCCACCTTTTCAAGCGAGGATTCAGCTGGTCTGCAGTCTGTAAATATAAGAGAGGACGGTAGTCGGTTCTCAGTTTAAGCTGTCGGCCATACAGATGGATCTCAAATTTCGTTATGGCCCAAAATGCAGCCAGAGTTTCCTTCTCCATGGTGGAGTAATTCCACTCTGCAAGGTGAAGCATACGACTTGCATTTCGCACTGGAGCTACTTCTGCTGAGTTGTCCGATCGGGCATGCAAGAGCACGGCGCCCCGGCCTTTGTCTGAGGTGTTGGTCTGCAAGATAAAGGGAAACTTGGGGTTACCAGTTGTAATACTGGCTCACCCGCCAATGCTTCTTGGAGCTTGAAAAATGCTTTCTAAGCCTTGTCTGTCCATTGGACAGGGAAGGTTTTACCTCGCTTTGAGGAGGTCATTTGCCGCAAAAGGGCAGCAATAGTATTAAAGTGTGGAATGAACTGTTGGTAGTAGCCGACACTACCAGGAATGATCTCACTTGAGTGACAGTAGCAGGTTTCTCCATATTCTTAATGGCTTGCACCTTGTACTGTAAAGGGGGCATAACTCCTTCTCCAACAAAGTGGCTGAGATACTGCAATTGTGTGAAACCAATCTCGCATTTCGAAGTCTTTAAATGAAGTCCATGCTGTTTCAGACTAGCGAGAACTCTGCGAAAAGTAGCGAGGTGAAATGAGCAATCTTGAGAATTGTTGGGGCTTA
>JAXCGZ010015603.1:52500-61414 GCA_037179515.1 Halocaridina rubra | reverse complement strand
TCTATGACTGTGAATCTAGTCAATACAATTTGTACATTCATGACGACTAATAAGAAAGTACAGTATATAGTTCCTATGCATACAACAGACAAAACCGGTTTAAACAGATATACCACTTATAGCAAGTATGTATATCTTATACCTTCTGTGGCTGTTGCAAAGAGAGATAGAAGTCTGTTTGAATATTCCTTGCAAATTGAAAGAGTAAACTAAAAGGGATAGGACACAAGGGAATAAGAATTCCTTCTTCCCTAAAATTATCTCTTGTCAAACATAAAGAGATGAATGGGAAGTTCCAGCAAGGAAGATGAAGCCTTGATGTCTCCTTCTATATCATGTAGAAAAAAATCTCATTTGGTATTACTGTATTTCAACTATACAAATGTGGTAGACACTGCCCAGTGTATGCTCAATGCAGTGCTGTTTAAGCTTTCCTCCCGGAAAAAGAAAACGTCATTGTAGAATAATATAACTTGATATGTATATGTTGCTATTGTCAGTCTTATCCTGTTTGAAACTTATCTAACCTCCACATCTTGCGAGAAAAAGAGCAACATGCTTGGTCTCATTAAAGCACTAGAATGTTCTCAAGAGAGTTACCAATAGCAATATATTCTTACATTTTCCTCGTATATCAAGCTAGCTTCATATAAGAGGCTAAGAAAAACATCAAACAAAGTCTTGTAACAGTTAAGCCCACATTGATTATATGTAAAACACAACAGTTCAAGAGCTAAAAACTCCTTATTTAATTCGTAGATTAGAATTTAATCTCGAATAGCTTTCATATTTCACTGAAAGAACAATACAAAAATACCTACAGTGAAAGCCTGAAGTGTAGAAAGTCCGTTCCAGTGTATTGTGATTTCCTTTTGTTGGTAATGAGAGAGAATACAGTACCTTGAAAATTTCTTTTGGTAGTGTACTGACCAGACCCATATTGGGACTTCTCGATATTAGCAGCAAATCTCTTCATATTTGTAACTGTGCAGAGATTTTGGGGTCATTTACCTAAACCAGTTTAAAAGCTCATTTACCTCAGCAGATCACGTATTTTCAGAGTATACAATATGCAGTTCAGATACCTATAAGCTCGTCAAGACTGCTTCTTTGAGGAGTACTACAATAATGACTATAACAATAATAATAAAGGTGGATTTGGTCTGTACTCATGTTCACACAACCTGAAAATAATGATAGAAGAGCAAAAAATAATTTAACTCATGGTATTCCTGTTCTCAAAAACTTGGCACTATTTGACCTGTACAAGTGCAAAGGATCACATATAGGTGTGACAGGCTGCATGTAGCTCACATGCCATGTGCTTGACACTCTTAATGTAGACACCTCTAATATTACGAAAGGGATTAGAACTTCTTTCTGAGAATCTTAATTCAACATCCAAATATATTATTTTCATTAGATTTTCAAGAATTCTGTGGTGAAAGAAGGCCAGATGTTATTTTGAGATCAGTCTCATCACTTGTGGAGTAGAAACTAAATCTTAGTATCTCTCTCTCTCTCTATCTATCTATCTATCTATCTATCTATATATATATATATATATATATATATATATATATATATATATATATATATATATATATATATATATATTATATATATATGTGTGTGTATCATTAACATACCAAGCTTTTGCTGAAGCTTAAGAGAAAAACAATGACGACAAACTGTACTTTAATCAGTATTCTTAAAGTAACATTTGAATACACAAGTATTGAACTCTGCTTGAGAGATAAATCACGTTTATATACATTACACAATCCTAATTTTTTTAAATTATCTGTCATTAATGCTACGTAACAACTGTTCATTTATTCTGCATGTATAATGCACAAGATGAAAACCGTTTATCTGACAGCTTCTCTCGAAGCCTGAATCCTTACTCGCTTAATCTATTGGGAGAAAACTCCATGTCACCAGAGATGTATGATAAGTAATGAATTAGAAGGGCTTTTCAGGAATGTGTGCAAGTGAAGTGCCATGCAGTCTTCTCCCAAATCACATATAATTATATGGTACCCTTACCTGAACAACTGAGCTAGGTAACAATTCTACAAAACTGTCCAGCACACGTACCAAAGTCTGAACTGATATTTCAGAGTTCTTAAGTTTGGTACAAGTTAGCTACGTACCAATGCACGAGCCACTTTTTTGGCCTGGCAACACATAATATTCCAAACAAAAAAGAAAGTGACAAGGGTTTTATAACTGTATTTTCCTTGATCACAAAAAAAATAGGAAAAAAAAAATTTAGTTACATAATTTAACTGCTAGTCTTGTCTGATCCTTCAACGCTTGACGTTATTATAATTCATAGCTCTCATAGGTGCTTTAAAATTTGCAGCTGCTTGCTGTTGAATTTGATACGCCATGGGATGGATCTTAAAACCATAAAGCCTAGGAACAAATTGATTCGCTGGTCTCTTTGGCCTGTATTCTGGGTGCACCATGAAGAGCATGTGGGGGAAACCAGTTCCAAAGTACGCGCCGTCTATGTGGTGGTGCCTTGAAGATTTAGGGGTGTAAACATCGCAGCACTTAGGACAATATAACTTCACCATGGCTTCGCCCGGTACGTCGCTTAGACCAATAGGTAGCATAGGCTGTGGGAATTGAAAGGAATTAGTGACTAATGTCAAGAATGGTTCCACAATGAGGTATATAAAGACCTTAAACACTTCTTATATGGAATACAGTATGAAAAACATCACAGGAGAAAAGTATTTGTGACTGTCACTAAAAAAACTGGCCATTATGGTCAAGCAGTAATGCTCGCAACTTTGATTCTTCAGGTCATGGGTTCACAGCCTGCCATGGTCTGAGGATTGAAAGGGCATTCACTCAAGGTAACAGCAGTATTTGCCAAAATCACTCTTTCACAAGAAGGCACCATCCTAGTTCTTAGTAGAAAGGGAATCTGTGATGTAAAATTAATTAACATAAAATTCTGGGAAAAACAATGTACTGGTATGTACAATATACTGTACGTCTTCTTTCACTTTTGAGTCCATTTTGGTATCTATATTTAGCAATACCTACGGTAATTACCTTCTGCTGGTCTAAGTTCACTCCTAAATACAAACCTTATCCCATTTTTAATCATTTTACAGACCATAAAACTCTTGATATCTATTATAAATTTGAGGTATTACTAGCCACACCCATAATGACAATCTGGAAGGAATCGATTTGGAATATTATTGTTTCAATTTTCCATAACTAGCATTTGGGGAATGGTAACATATTCCAGCAACCTGTAATACTTTAGATTTTATACTTCTAGTCCATTTCCTCAAGATAAATACTGTACGTATACTGTATCATCTTTTATTTTTCAAACGTGGACGACATCATACAGGCCAATAAGCAACCGCTCTCCCTGCTTCCCAGGTTGAAAATGTGAAGCCAATATATGTCACTTTTTTTTATTGTTAAGATATGGATAAAGAATACAAGCACCAGAACACTGGATGTTCTACTTTCTTGCATCTTCACCTATAATTTACTGCAGTACCGCAACAATATTATGATGAACATTTTATTAAATCTATCTAGCATAAAACTTGAAATATTACAAATACAGGTAATATACAATTGTTTTACTAATCACCATATACATATTTTTTTTTTTCAAATTCATGGAATATGTCCCTTCTATATTCAGTTGGAATATGTCCCTTCTATATTCAGTATCATTTAGTATGAGCCATATTTACACTCAAAATCACTCAATATTTTAAAATGGATGATGACACAATTAAATACAAATAAAAAAGAAGCACAATGATGAATATATCTTGTCATCTCTGCTCACACTAAATCACGTTTTTTTTTAAACAAATGACATTAAAAAGGGCAAAGAAAACTGCCCTCATCAATATCGGGCACCAAGAAAACATGGAGGAGAAAAAGTAGTAGCTTAAGAGAATGATGAACATAAAGAAAAGGACAGGCTGAAAGAATATTCAAAGTACTGAAGACTGATAATCTGGGATTAGACACAGTTAACAATAATTATGGTATACTATAATGACAATAGTAATTATAATTATAATAATAAACACATCAACAATAAATTCAATGCTGATAAGACCATATCTTACCTGATTTTCACAATAGACTCTTGGACAATGACCGAAGTCCCCTGCTTGGTATTTTTCAATCATCTGCGCAATGCCGCGATTGGTCAAGATGTATCGAGCGTGGATGAGACCATAGAGCATCTCAGCCGCTTGCTCTATTAGGTCACTTTGATGAGGGATTTCCTCCTCTTCATCTGAAAGCAAAGAGTTAAAACTCATCCTACATGACATAATTAAATTTTAAAAAGCAACTTTTTAAGAGTGAATCTCATATACCGGGCGAGTAAAGTACAATAAAAGAGATGCTTTCTGGTTATGTTGAAAGACAATTATATTCATAAAATATTTTTCTATATTAAATATAAATTTGGCCTCTTCTCATAAGGATTTATTAAGTATATCAAGTACTGAAAATGCTTGGTGCCCTAATCTTGTCTTAAAAAAAAAAAAAAAAAAACTGCTGTAAAACACATTACATGAAATTCACAAGTGAATGTATGTCCCTTTCTGTGGCCAATCATGCATGTTGATGGATAAACTCGTGCATTTAATTAAACAAAACTCTTAAGGCGCAAAATACCTGAAAAGACTTGAGTCTACCAGCATTCACTGGATTTTTCTATCTAAGAGTAAACTGAAGTACCTTAACTCTTTTCATTGCAGTTGCCGAGGTTTACATGTGTGTTATTTTTCTTCTATAACATTTTCAAAAGAAGTAAATTATCCATTTTTTTAAATTATCCATATCATGGTGAACACTTTTTGGCAATAAATTTCAATGCAGTTCAAAAGCATTTATGTTAAGTTTAATTTTATACGAAGTCATGTGTTACTGAACATGGTTTACTTTGAAACAAATGCAATATTCACTGCTAAATCAATGTTGTATTTTTGGTTTTTAAGATACTTTTATACATCAAAGTGAACATTTTCTTATCATAATCAATAATTCAAACCTCAAAATACATCTATTCTGGTAAGGCCCATTTTATAATTTACACTAGTGCAGAAGATATATAAGGAGAGGTATGCCTGGCCGGTCCAGACTAAAAAAAAAATAGAGAGAGCAAGAGAGAACAAATACCTGGCTCCAAATCTAAGATCATATCCAATGCTTGCCTATAATGAGGGACCTGCTCATTGAGGCCGGTGAGATTAAATTTATCTTGAATGTAATCCTCATCCACCTGCAATAGGAAAAATATTTCAGCAAATCTTGGAACCATAAACATTATCATTCCATACGTTTCATATCTTCTAAAAAACTGGAGTTCAAAGCATCATTAGTACACACTGTACTGAGGAAAGGTACAATTAAAATTCTATTCTGGTTTTCTACTACATATGAAGAAAACCCTACTTGAAAGCAAAACTCTGAAGCAAGTCAAGAGACTCTTAAACACAGATATTATTTTTCTTTACTGTTATAGTCTATAAAAAGGAAATGATATAAACAATTGATGGATGAGACATTTTAGTCCAAAAATAGTCAAGATGTATCAACCTAATATTTGAGCTAAAAACATCATTACAATCGTTCATGGTTGAGAAATTATAATAGGCACTTAATCAGTATCTTGAATTTACATATACCTTTACCATATGTATCTAAAAATTAACCAAGGGTGGAGATCGAAATATTTCATAACCTTGGACGTTTTAAAATTTACACTTACATATCTGTAGAGGAATTATGAACTAAAACATTTAAGATTCTTACAAAATTCTAATCTATGATATTAATTATTATATATAATTACAGTAAATCCAAGGAGAACAATTAACGTATAAAATAAAATTCATGTTCAGTACTGTACATCATTTTTAGTACAAAAATTCAATTTCACACTGTACCATTATTACATGTTGAGATCACCTTTATAAAATTTTTTTTTGGATAAATAAGATTGTATCAATACTAGCATCCACTAAACAGAGTACAGTTCCAAGACTCTGTAACTATTGATGTACAGTACAGTACTGTGCTTGTGTAAAATGTGTAGCAATTGAAGAGATACTATCTTGAACTATAAAATCAGTAATTAACACTGCAACTGCAAAATGAATAATGAACAACTTGGATGTCAAATGCAACCTATATAAATTTCACACTCTGGTTACACTGCAATGTTAAAAAGTGATGAGCAATTATTGCACGTACCTCACAGAAAAATTCGTTGCCCCTGAGGCCACAAAACCAAGCAATCCATGAAACTTCTTCTGAACTACTCATCTTTCTGAAATGCAATATAGGAAGTCATTGCAACTTAGATTAAAAAGGTTTGTATAATTCTGTAAGGCATTTCATATATAATAATGTATTACAAATTGAATATGTTAACAAAGACACTATTACTAATGCACTTTTCCTTAACCTGGCAAAATGCGTATCTTGAGTTATTATTAAGTCTTAAACAGCAAAGGTGTCCTTCTGAATGCACATAGACAACTTTGTCCTTCTGAATGCACAAAGACAACTTCCATACATGAAGAAACAAGGAAGGGAGGAGTTATCAGTATTAAATAATAAATACATTTATGCCAATGGAACCACCTTATCAGATAACCGATTATCATACTCTTTAGTTTTACTGCCATAATGCTTTCAAGCCCAGTTTAAAAGTACTGTCTATCCTTGTGTAAAGTGCATTCACACTTGATACAGATTCAAGGTTATGATGCATGATGGTCAAAAACAGTAAAGAGAACATTCAAGTTTGAACAAATTTTTTTCTGGTAAAATCTATGTAGGACGGTCAAATGAGTACGCAGTTACCTAAATCTTGAATGTGGCACAAGTCAAAGTAATCCAAGAACAGAATTATTATCGCTTACAATTATCAAAAGTGATGCACTCAAATTCTTTTCCTTAATACTGTAGTTTGCTCTATATATGAGTTTAAAGCACCAATCTAGCAGCATATGACATCTTCACATATTTTATGGAATAAGTCTTGCATTTGTATATAAAAACTAGAGAAACCTACAAATGTGCTAAACAGTACCACAATATTGTAACATCAAATAATTCTTTGTTGTATGATACCTGACGCAGTCTCTGAGCGTTGTGGATTATTTTTTAACAACAAGGGTAGAAGAAGGAAAAATATGGAGAATACTTATTGAACTTCTAATATGTTGTATCAGCAACTGATTCTGAATTTAATAAAATTCCTTCTACATACGACAGCATTACAATAAAAGTATCATAAAATTCCTTTTACTTGTGACAGCAGTACAATAAAACTATAATAAAATTTCTGGACAAACTGGAGAAGACGCACCTCAGCACTGTCAACCAGAGAAAACACTCCTCAGAACTGGCCAACTGGAGATAACGCATCTCATAATTAAGCAAATGGAGACAGACCACCTTAGGTTAGGTTATCTCCAGGTGACCAATCATGAGTGCCCTCTACAGCCGATAGCACCAGGGTGCATCTTCTCCAATTTATCCAAATTTCTTTTACTTCTATCATAAAATTCCTTCTACTTATGACAGCATTACATGAAAACTATCACAAAATTTCTTCTACTTATGACAGTGTTACAATAAAACTATCAAATAATTCCAGTTACTTATGACAGCATTACAATAAAACTATCATAAAATTTCTTTTACTTTCGACAGAATTACAATAAAACTATCAAAAAATTCTTTCTGCTAATAACAGCATTACAATAAAACTATCATAAAATTTCTTCTATTTGTGACAGCATTGCAATAAAAGTAAAAGTACTTTGGACAGATATTAAGCTTTGCAGGTGAGCGAATATGAGGGCAATTTATATGTGATACATTATTAATAAGTCACTAACTGACGGAATTAACCAAATTCTACCCATTAAGCTCTTATGTGTTCAAAACAATAGGCCAAACAGAAAATAAGAGATTTCTTTCTGGTTCAAAAAGATGACCAGTTAAAGGCTAGGAATTAAGAGGGTTGATATGAGTATGGGAATTTTAAATAAATGTATTGATCTTATTCAATTACACAGACCATTATAAATTTTTGCTAGAGCCTAGTTTTGATTCCGGTAATTAAGTCAGAGTTTGTGGCACTACTAAGGAAACAATTTGATTTCTTCCAAACAATATGTATAAAAAGAAATAAAATACCTTGTGAAATATATTACAGTATTTTGGAAAAAAAAAAAAAAAAAAAAAAAAAAAAAAAAAAACACGGTTTTCCTATTCATCACATTATATACTTGCATTTTCACCCAAATTCGATCTAAGTTACTCTCCACTTAATAAGGCATAAACATTTATGCATTTTATCTTGCAATGTTTAAAGTTTGTGTAATAAATATGAGTACAGTAAACGTAGAAAAAAAAAAAAAAGTTTTGTCCTCCAGCTTACATGCTAAACACTATATACCTGTACTAGTTCTTCTGTCATGCTAAACAATATATACTGGTCCTTCTGGAAGATATATAATGAACCATTCTGTTGATTAGGAGACTGGGTGTGTTGTAGCACTTTATTAGGGTCCAATTCAAAAGAAATGCCGTAAAAAGTTAGCCAGTATGCACCAAAGTACGTATTGTTACTGATGCTAAATGCGCAGCAGGCATATGTTTACTTTCACACCCCAATCTTATGATATTTTTTTAATGAGGGCTAGGTTAGGTTATTTAGATACTTAAAAAAACGTTATGCTTAAGTAAACATGATTTATTAAATTCTACCAAGATGAATTCCTAAAAGAAAATAGCCTTACGGTTTACAACTTAAAAAAAATTAAAAAAAATGAGGGTAATTTTTTACTATTTCACCCGCCTCCCTTTGGACGTGAAATTTGTT
>JAXCGZ010015603.1:42500-47500 GCA_037179515.1 Halocaridina rubra | reverse complement strand
AATCGATAGCGGAGCAGGTGTAAATGTGTTACCTCGAAATATGGTTCCCAATAATGTAAAAATTGAATCTAGTGAAGGGTTACAACTAGAAATGTGGAATAATTCTGCAGCCAAACCAGTTGGAAAATGTAGAATTAAAGTGAAAAATGAGATAAATTCAAAGAGATATAATGTTGAGTTTATTATAGTGGCTGAGAATTATATGCCTTTGTTAGGAAAACGTGCATCAGAACAGATGGGTTTCCTTACCATCAATTATGATAACATATGTTCTGTACACAGTGAATCTTGTAATACTGATGTTTTTCAGGAATATTCAGATGTGTTTTGTAATGAAATTGGTAAGTTACCTGGGGTGGTACATATGACTTTAGACAAAGAAGTCAAGCCATTTGCTATATCTTCATGTAGAGTGCCAATTCAACTTAAAAGGAAGGTAAAATCCAAATTATCTGAGTTAGAGAAACAAAATGTCATTTGTAAAGTAGACGAACCAACTGAATGGGTGAGTCGCATGGTAGTAGCTTCTAAGAAAAATAGTGAAGACATAAGAATTTGCATAGATCCTCAGCAATTAAATAAAGCCATAATTAGAGAAATGCATCCTTTGCCAATTATTGATGATGTTTTACCTGAATTAGCACAAGCTAAAGTGTTCTCTAAACTAGATTTAAGAAATGGATATTGGCACTGTGTTTTGGATGAAGAGTCAAGTCATTTAACTACTTTTCAAACCCCTTTTGGAAGATATCGGTGGCTTAGACTGCCCTTTGGCCTAGCAATCAGTAGTGAAGTTTTTCAGAAACGACTGCAGAACTCTTTAGATGGTTTGCTAGGAATAATATGCATTGCTGATGACATTTTGGTATATGGAATAGGTAATTCTCTAGAAGAAGCACAGTTAGATCATGATGAAAATTTAAGAAATTTACTGGAACGATGTCGTAAGCATGGTATCCGTCTTAACAGAGAAAAGGCTGAAATAAGAAAGAGTGAGATAACATTTCTTGGACATGTAATAACTAATGAAGGCCTTAAGCCAGATCCCAGTAAAATTGAAGCAATTGTATCGATGAAAGCTCCAACTAATGTCACTGAGATTCAATGCTTTAGTGGAATGATAAACTATTTGTCAAAATTCATGCCTAGACTCTCTGACCTGATGGTGCCCATACGACAACTTTTACGTAAAGACAAAGAATGGTGTTGGGGTGATGAACAGGCTAGAGCTTTTGAGAAAATTAAGTGTTGCATCACTAAGACTCCAATTCTTGCTTATTATGATCAAAATAAACAGCTAGTTATACAGTGTGATGCTAGCAAATGTGGACTTGGTGCAGTTCTAATGCAAGGTGGTAAACCGTTGTCTTATGCAAGCAGAGCTCTAACTGACACGGAAACAAGGTATGCTCAGATAGAGAAAGAAATGCTGGCTATTGTGTTTGCTTTAAAGAAATTCCATCAGTACACTTTTGGACAACATACTTTGGTTATAACTGATCACAAACCACTTCAGAGTATAATCTTGAAACCATTAGATAGAGCACCAAAGAGGCTACAAGGCATGTTATTGACTGCACAACAATACGATATTGAACTTAAGCATACTGCTGGTAAGAACATGCATATAGCAGATTTGCTGTCTCGATCATTTCTTAGTGACACTGAAAATGGTAATGATTTTGATTATGTTAATGTTGTATCTTATTTGCCTATTAGGGAAGACAGGTTAAAGAAAATTCGTGATGCTGTGGCCAGTGATGAAATTTTGCTTGAAGTGACAAATATGATAACAAATGGGTGGCCAGAGTATAAATGTAATGTACCCATAACTGTTTTGCCTTATTATCATATTAGAGATGAACTTTCTATACAGAATGGACTTGTATTTAAAGGTGATAGAGTTGTGATTCCTGCCAATTTGAGGAAAGAAATTAAACAGGCTATTCACTCTAGTCACATTGGCGTAGAAAGTTGTCTACGAAGGGCTCGTGAGTGTGTATATTGGCCTGGTATGAATGGTGATATTAAAGAATATATTTCTCAATGTGAAATTTGTTGCAAATTTCAAAAATCTCAGCAGAAAGAAACTCTTATGCCACATGAAGTGTCTGATAGGCCATGGGAGAAAGTTGGCACAGATATTTTTGAATTGAGTAATCAGTTTTATCTTGTAACAGTAGACTATTTCAGTAATTTCTGGGAAATTGATAGGTTAGAAGATATAAAAGCATCTACTGTTATACGTAAGCTAAAAGCACATTTTGCAAGGTATGGTACTCCTTCCATCTTAGTTAGTGACTGTGGAACTCAATTTACAAGTGATATATTTCAGAATTTTATAAGAGTGTGGGATATAGAACATTGTACGTCAAGCCCTAAACATCCTCAGTCTAATGGACAGGCAGAATCCGCTGTAAAAACTGCAAAGTCCATACTCAGAAAAGCCATAGAAAGCAATAATGACCCTTATTTGGCAATATTAGACTACCGTAATTGTCCGTCTCACAGTGATGAATACAGTCCGGCTCAAAAAAGCCTAGGGAGACGCACACGTACTCTTCTCCCAGTTTCTTCAAAGTTGTTGAAACCATCTGAGATCAATGTAGATAAAATTAAGATTAACAGACATTATAGAAATAGCAGGTCCGCTAAATATTACAATGTGCATGCCAAAGATCTTGATCCTTTACAGGAAGATGATGATGTGAGAATAAAACCCACTGTAATGGGAAAGAAAGCTTGGGAAAAAGGTATTGTGAAGGAACGTTTAGACGAGAGATCTTATGAAATTTCAACTGATGCTGGTTTATTGAGAAGAAATAGAGTAGACCTTAATAAGTCAAATGAAAGAAATGTTTCGTATCACAGTAGTGAAGATTCTAGTAATGTAGTACAAAGCCAGCAACAGGTTGAAATTCCACAGGATAAACATGTGAACCCAACAAGTGAGAATCTCAGAGTTCAAGAGTCTTTCACTCCTCAAAAGAGAATCACAAGGAGTACAAGGAATATTTTACCCTCTAAATATAATGATTTTGTTGTTTACAAAGAGTGATTTATTTTTCGTTTTCAAGATGATAACTTATTTTTTTTTTCTTCATAAAAAGAGGGATGTTACAATATTTGATATAATTGTTATTTTGTTAATGAACGAATCCATGTTTTGTTTACATTGAAAGTAATAAAGATGCCCACTAGGGGGCAGACAAGAACATTCATAATGCCCTTTCAGTCTCCTATTTTATTGTGCCTCATTTATCTATAAATATCTCCAAATTTAAGGAGCATCAAACAGTATGATAGAGTTGATAGAGAAGCAATGTGGAATGTTTTGAGATTATATGGAATTAATGGTAAATTGTTGCATGCAGTGAAGAGTTTGTTTGAGGGCAGTAGAGCTTGTGTTAGGGTAGGGAATGAAGTGAGTGAGTGGTTTCCAGTGAGTGTGGGACTGAGACAGGGATGTATGATGTCACCATGGCTGTTCAATTTGCGTATTGATGGAGTCGTAAGAGAGGTTTGAGAAGGGTAGATGGGGATGATAACGAGTGGGAGCTGAATCAGTTACTGTTTGCAGATGATACTGTGGTGGTGGCAGATTCAGAGGAGAAGCTATGTCAGTTAGTGTCAGAATTTGGAATGGTGTGTATGAGAGAAGGAAGTTGCGAGTGAATGTGGGAAAGAGTAAGGTTATGAGGTGTATAAGAAATGAGGATGGTGCTGGATTGAATGTTATGTTGAATGGAGAGACACTTGAGGAAGTTGATAAGTTTAAATATTTAGACTCAGTTATAGCTGCAAATGGTGGAGCGGAGGCACATGTGTGTCACAGAGTGAATGAAGGATGTAAGGTGTTGGGTGCGTTAAAAGGAGTGATGAAGAATAGAGGGTTGGATATGAATGTTAAGAAAGTTTTGTATGAGAAAGTGGTTGTGCCAACTGTGATGTATGGATCAGAGTTATGGGGTATGAAAGTAAGTGAAAGTCGGAAATCAAATGTGTTTGAGATGAAATGCCTGAGGAGTATGACTGGTGTATCTCGGTTGGAGAGGGTTAGGAATGAAGTGGTGAGAGCAAGAACGGGTGTGAGGAGAGGAATTGCAGGCAGAGTAGATATGAATGTTCTGAGATGGTTTGGCCATGTGGAAAGGATGGATGATGAAAGACTGCTGAAAAAGATAATGAATGCGAGAGTTGATGGGAAAAATGCTAGAGGGAGGCCTAGGTTTGGGTGGATGGATGGAGTAAGGAGAGCCCTGAATGATAGGAGGATGGATGTGAGGGAAGCAAGTGAGCGTGCTAGGAACAGGAATGAGTGGCGAGTGATTGTGACGCAGCTCTGATGGGCATCTACTGTTACCACGGGGCTGCATCTTACAGAGGTAGCCCTGTGGTAGGGGCAGTAGGGGAGTTGGCAGTTGTGAAGCATCACAGGTTGTGGAAGAGCCGGGAGGATGGACTGTGGCACTTCAGCAGTGCCATCTGAACGGTCGCTAGCTCCCTCGTCATTGCCCAGAGAGCAAAGTAATCCCCTTATTGTTTTCTTTTTTTGATGTCGGCTAAAGTCAAAGTCAAAAACTTTATTCCATCAAAAATGGCTATTACATGATAATTAATCTAATTACAAATTACAATGTAAAATGTCAAAATAAAACAAATGAAATTTGCAAAGCACAAAATCAAAATATTTACACATTAAAATAAGCATACGTACACTTCGTCTACCCAATGGGAGGATAATAATGAGACTAAAATCACTTATTAAGTAGGTGATTTAAAAGATGAGATTTAAATGAGGGTAATGTTTGGCAGCTTCTTAAGTTTGCGGGTAAAGAGTTCCAAAGTCTCGGGCCCATTACATTTAAGGCTCTTGCCCCAATATCAGTGGAAGTTCTGGGCACGTAAAAAGAATTCTGATATCTGCGGGCCACAAGTGGAAGGTCCGCTCACCCTCAAGGGTGAACATCCAACAAAAGATATCTGGTGTTGACGTTATT
>JAXCGZ010015603.1:0-37500 GCA_037179515.1 Halocaridina rubra | reverse complement strand
TATCTTCCCGTCTCCTGATCGGTTCCATTTTATACTTAGTGATACTTATCATACCTGTCCTTAAAACTATGGATTGAGATAGCGTTAACTACCTCCTCGCTTAGCGAATTCCAATTATCAACTACTCTTACACTGAAAGAGTATTTCCTTACATCCTGCAAAGAAGTTTTCTTACGAAGCTTCAAACTATGACCTCTAGTTCTAGAGCCAGCCATATCAAAATATCGATCCCTCTCCACTCTATCATAACCATGAAGGAATTTAAAGACTGTCACCATATCCCGTCTCAATCTTCTAGCTTCGAGTGATGGTAAGTCTAATTCAATCAGCCTCTCATCATAACCGAGATTGCGTATTTCTGGCACCAGTTTCGTGGCATGTCTTTGAACTTTTTCAAGCTTAGTTATGTGCTTATTCAAGTGTGGATTCCAAAAGGTGGCTGCATATTCGAGTTTTGGCCTCACATAGGTTATATAAATATTGCCTAATTGTGCTTACGGGAAAGAGCCCAAAGCTCGTATCTTCCCGTCTCCTGATCGGTTCCATTTTATACTTAGTGATACTTATCATACCTGTCCTTAAAACTATGGATTGAGATAGCG
Source organism: Halocaridina rubra (assembly GCA_037179515.1). Classification (NCBI taxonomy): domain Eukaryota; kingdom Metazoa; phylum Arthropoda; class Malacostraca; order Decapoda; family Atyidae; genus Halocaridina; species Halocaridina rubra. Next base: position 36,898 of record JAXCGZ010015603.1, on the reverse strand, counting down.
TTAACTACCTCCTCGCTTAGCGAATTCCAATTATCAACTACTCTTACACTGAAAGAGTATTTCCTTACATCCTGCAAAGAAGTTTTCTTACGAAGCTTCAAACTATGACCTCTAGTTCTAGAGCCAGCCATATCAAAATATCGATCCCTCTCCACTCTATCATAACCATGAAGGAATTTAAAGACTGTCACCATATCCCGTCTCAATCTTCTAGCTTCGAGTGATGGTAAGTCTAATTCAATCAGCCTCCGAGATTGCGTATTTCTGGCACCAGTTTCGTGGCATGTCTTTGAACTTTTTCAAGCTTAGTTATGTGCTTATTCAAGTGTGGATTCCAAAAGGTGGCTGCATATTCGAGTTTTGGCCTCACATAGGTTATATAAATATTGCCTAATTGTGCTTACGGGAAAGAGCCCAAAGCTCGTATCTTCCCGTCTCCTGATCGGTTCCATTTTATACTTAGTGATACTTATCATACCTGTCCTTAAAACTATGGATTGAGATAGCGTTAACTACCTCCTCGCTTAGCGAATTCCAATTATCAACTACTCTTACACTGAAAGAGTATTTCCTTACATCCTGCAAAGAGGTTTTCTTACGAAGCTTCAAACTATGACCTCTAGTTCTAGAGCCAGCCATATCAAAATATCGATCCCTCTCCACTCTATCATAACCATGAAGGAATTTAAAGACTGTCACCATATCCCGTCTCAATCTTCTAGCTTCGAGTGATGGTAAGTCTAATTCAATCAGCCTCTCATCATAACCGAGATTGCGTATTTCTGGCACCAGTTTCGTGGCATGTCTTTGAACTTTTTCAAGCTTAGTTATGTGCTTTTTCAAGTGTGGATTCCAAAAGGTGGCTGCATATTCGAGTTTTGGCCTCACATAGGTTATATAAATATTGCCTAATTGTGCTTACGGGAAAGAGCCCAAAGCTCGTATCTTCCCGTCTCCTGATCGGTTCCATTTTATACTTAGTGATACTTATCATACCTGTCCTTAAAACTATGGATTGAGATAGCGTTAACTACCTCCTCGCTTAGCGAATTCCAATTATCAACTACTCTTACACTGAAAGAGTATTTCCTTACATCCTGCAAAGAAGTTTTCTTACGAAGCTTCAAACTATGACCTCTAGTTCTAGAGCCAGCCATATCAAAATATCGATCCCTCTCCACTCTATCATAACCATGAAGGAATTTAAAGACTGTCACCATATCCCGTCTCAATCTTCTAGCTTCGAGTGATGGTAAGTCTAATTCAATCAGCCTCTCATCATAACCGAGATTGCGTATTTCTGGCACCAGTTTCGTGGCATGTCTTTGAACTTTTTCAAGCTTAGTTATGTGCTTATTCAAGTGTGGATTCCAAAAGGTGGCTGCATATTCGAGTTTTGGCCTCACATAGGTTATATAAATATTGCCTAATTGTGCTTACGGGAAAGAGCCCAAAGCTCGTATCTTCCCGTCTCCTGATCGGTTCCATTTTATACTTAGTGATACTTATCATACCTGTCCTTAAAACTATGGATTGAGATAGCGTTAACTACCTCCTCGCTTAGCGAATTCCAATTATCAACTACTCTTACACTGAAAGAGTATTTCCTTACATCCTGCAAAGAAGTTTTCTTACGAAGCTTCAAACTATGACCTCTAGTTCTAGAGCCAGCCATATCAAAATATCGATCCCTCTCCACTCTATCATAACCATGAAGGAATTTAAAGACTGTCACCATATCCCGTCTCAATCTTCTAGCTTCGAGTGATGGTAAGTCTAATTCAATCAGCCTCTCATCATAACCGAGATTGCGTATTTCTGGCACCAGTTTCGTGGCATGTCTTTGAACTTTTTCAAGCTTAGTTATGTGCTTTTTCAAGTGTGGATTCCAAAAGGTGGCTGCATATTCGAGTTTTGGCCTCACATAGGTTATATAAATATTGCCTAATTGTGCTTACGGGAAAGAGCCCAAAGCTCGTATCTTCCCGTCTCCTGATCGGTTCCATTTTATACTTAGTGATACTTATCATACCTGTCCTTAAAACTATGGATTGAGATAGCGTTAACTACCTCCTCGCTTAGCGAATTCCAATTATCAACTACTCTTACACTGAAAGAGTATTTCCTTACATCCTGCAAAGAAGTTTTCTTACGAAGCTTCAAACTATGACCTCTAGTTCTAGAGCCAGCCATATCAAAATATCGATCCCTCTCCACTCTATCATAACCATGAAGGAATTTAAAGACTGTCACCATATCCCGTCTCAATCTTCTAGCTTCGAGTGATGGTAAGTCTAATTCAATCAGCCTCCGAGATTGCGTATTTCTGGCACCAGTTTCGTGGCATGTCTTTGAACTTTTTCAAGCTTAGTTATGTGCTTTTTCAAGTGTGGATTCCAAAAGGTGGCTGCATATTCGAGTTTTGGCCTCACATAGGTTATATAAATATTGCCTAATTGTGCTTACGGGAAAGAGCCCAAAGCTCGTATCTTCCCGTCTCCTGATCGGTTCCATTTTATACTTAGTGATACTTATCATACCTGTCCTTAAAACTATGGATTGAGATAGCGTTAACTACCTCCTCGCTTAGCGAATTCCAATTATCAACTACTCTTACACTGAAAGAGTATTTCCTTACATCCTGCAAAGAAGTTTTCTTACGAAGCTTCAAACTATGACCTCTAGTTCTAGAGCCAGCCATATCAAAATATCGATCCCTCTCCACTCTATCATAACCATGAAGGAATTTAAAGACTGTCACCATATCCCGTCTCAATCTTCTAGCTTCGAGTGATGGTAAGTCTAATTCAATCAGCCTCTCATCATAACCGAGATTGCGTATTTCTGGCACCAGTTTCGTGGCATGTCTTTGAACTTTTTCAAGCTTAGTTATGTGCTTTTTCAAGTGTGGATTCCAAAAGGTGGCTGCATATTCGAGTTTTGGCCTCACATAGGTTATATAAATATTGCCTAATTGTGCTTACGGGAAAGAGCCCAAAGCTCGTATCTTCCCGTCTCCTGATCGGTTCCATTTTATACTTAGTGATACTTATCATACCTGTCCTTAAAACTATGGATTGAGATAGCGTTAACTACCTCCTCGCTTAGCGAATTCCAATTATCAACTACTCTTACACTGAAAGAGTATTTCCTTACATCCTGCAAAGAAGTTTTCTTACGAAGCTTCAAACTATGACCTCTAGTTCTAGAGCCAGCCATATCAAAATATCGATCCCTCTCCACTCTATCATAACCATGAAGGAATTTAAAGACTGTCACCATATCCCGTCTCAATCTTCTAGCTTCGAGTCATGGTAAGTCTAATTCAATCAGCCTCTCATCATAACCGAGATTGCGTATTTCTGGCACCAGTTTCGTGGCATGTCTTTGAACTTTTTCAAGCTTAGTTATGTGCTTTTTCAAGTGTGGATTCCAAAAGGTGGCTGCATATTCGAGTTTTGGCCTCACATAGGTTATATAAATATTGCCTATTTGTGCTTACGGGAAAGAGCCCAAAGCTCGTATCTTCCCGTCTCCTGATCGGTTCCATTTTATACTTAGTGATACTTATCATACCTGTCCTTAAAACTATGGATTGAGATAGCGTTAACTACCTCCTCGCTTAGCGAATTCCAATTATCAACTACTCTTACACTGAAAGAGTATTTCCTTACATCCTGCAAAGAAGTTTTCTTACGAAGCTTCAAACTATGACCTCTAGTTCTAGAGCCAGCCATATCAAAATATCGATCCCTCTCCACTCTATCATAACCATGAAGGAATTTAAAGACTGTCACCATATCCCGTCTCAATCTTCTAGCTTCGAGTGATGGTAAGTCTAATTCAATCAGCCTCTCATCATAACCGAGATTGCGTATTTCTGGCACCAGTTTCGTGGCATGTCTTTGAACTTTTTCAAGCTTAGTTATGTGCTTATTCAAGTGTGGATTCCAAAAGGTGGCTGCATATTCGAGTTTTGGCCTCACATAGGTTATATAAATATTGCCTAATTGTGCTTACGGGAAAGAGCCCAAAGCTCGTATCTTCCCGTCTCCTGATCGGTTCCATTTTATACTTAGTGATACTTATCATACCTGTCCTTAAAACTATGGATTGAGATAGCGTTAACTACCTCCTCGCTTAGCGAATTCCAATTATCAACTACTCTTACACTGAAAGAGTATTTCCTTACATCCTGCAAAGAAGTTTTCTTACGAAGCTTCAAACTATGACCTCTAGTTCTAGAGCCAGCCATATCAAAATATCGATCCCTCTCCACTCTATCATAACCATGAAGGAATTTAAAGACTGTCACCATATCCCGTCTCAATCTTCTAGCTTCGAGTGATGGTAAGTCTAATTCAATCAGCCTCTCATCATAACCGAGATTGCGTATTTCTGGCACCAGTTTCGTGGCATGTCTTTGAACTTTTTCAAGCTTAGTTATGTGCTTTTTCAAGTGTGGATTCCAAAAGGTGGCTGCATATTCGAGTTTTGGCCTCACATAGGTTATATAAATATTGCCTAATTGTGCTTACGGGAAAGAGCCCAAAGCTCGTATCTTCCCGTCTCCTGATCGGTTCCATTTTATACTTAGTGATACTTATCATACCTGTCCTTAAAACTATGGATTGAGATAGCGTTAACTACCTCCTCGCTTAGCGAATTCCAATTATCAACTACTCTTACACTGAAAGAGTATTTCCTTACATCCTGCAAAGAAGTTTTCTTACGAAGCTTCAAACTATGACCTCTAGTTCTAGAGCCAGCCATATCAAAATATCGATCCCTCTCCACTCTATCATAACCATGAAGGAATTTAAAGACTGTCACCATATCCCGTCTCAATATTCTAGCTTCGAGTCATGGTAAGTCTAATTCAATCAGCCTCCGAGATTGCGTATTTCTGGCACCAGTTTCGTGGCATGTCTTTGAACTTTTTTCAAGCTTAGTTATGTGCTTTTTCAAGTGTGGATTCCAAAAGGTGGCTGCATATTCGAGTTTTGGCCTCACATAGGTTATATAAATATTGCCTAATTGTGCTTACGGGAAAGAGCCCAAAGCTCGTATCTTCCCGTCTCCTGATCGGTTCCATTTTATACTTAGTGATACTTATCATACCTGTCCTTAAAACTATGGATTGAGATAGCGTTAACTACCTCCTCGCTTAGCGAATTCCAATTATCAACTACTCTTACACTAAAAGAGTATTTAATTACATCCTGCAAAGAAGTTTTCTTATGAAGCTTCAAACTATGACCTCTAGTTCTAGAGCCAGCCATATCAAAATATCGATCCCTCTCCACTCTATCATAACCATGAAGGAATTTAAAGACTGTCACCATATCCCGTCTCAATCTTCTAGCTTCGAGTGATGGTAAGTCTAATTCAATCAGCCTCCGAGATTGCGTATTTCTGGCACCAGTTTCGTGGCATGTCTTTGAACTTTTTCAAGCTTAGTTATGTGCTTTTTCAAGTGTGGATTCCAAAAGGTGGCTGCATATTCGAGTTTTGGCCTCACATAGGTTATATAAATATTGCCTAATTGTGCTTACGGGAAAGAGCCCAAAGCTCGTATCTTCCCGTCTCCTGATCGGTTCCATTTTATACTTAGTGATACTTATCATACCTGTCCTTAAAACTATGGATTGAGATAGCGTTAACTACCTCCTCGCTTAGCGAATTCCAATTATCAACTACTCTTACACTGAAAGAGTATTTCCTTACATCCTGCAAAGAAGTTTTCTTACGAAGCTTCAAACTATGACCTCTAGTTCTAGAGCCAGCCATATCAAAATATCGATCCCTCTCCACTCTATCATAACCATGAAGGAATTTAAAGACTGTCACCATATCCCGTCTCAATCTTCTAGCTTCGAGTGATGGTAAGTCTAATTCAATCAGCCTCTCATCATAACCGAGATTGCGTATTTCTGGCACCAGTTTCGTGGCATGTCTTTGAACTTTTTCAAGCTTAGTTATGTGCTTTTTCAAGTGTGGATTCCAAAAGGTGGCTGCATATTCGAGTTTTGGCCTCACATAGGTTATATAAATATTGCCTAATTGTGCTTACGGGAAAGAGCCCAAAGCTCGTATCTTCCCGTCTCCTGATCGGTTCCATTTTATACTTAGTGATACTTATCATACCTGTCCTTAAAACTATGGATTGAGATAGCGTTAACTACCTCCTCGCTTAGCGAATTCCAATTATCAACTACTCTTACACTGAAAGAGTATTTCCTTACATCCTGCAAAGAAGTTTTCTTACGAAGCTTCAAACTATGACCTCTAGTTCTAGAGTCAGCCATATCAAAATATCGATCCCTCTCCACTCTATCATAACCATGAAGGAATTTAAAGACTGTCACCATATCCCGTCTCAATCTTCTAGCTTCGAGTGATGGTAAGTCTAATTCAATCAGCCTCCGAGATTGCGTATTTCTGGCACCAGTTTCGTGGCATGTCTGAACTTTTTCAAGCTTAGTTATGTGCTTTTTCAAGTGTGGATTCCAAAAGGTGGCTGCATATTCGAGTTTTGGCCTCACATAGGTTATATAAATATTGCCTAATTGTGCTTACGGGAAAGAGCCCAAAGCTCGTATCTTCCCGTCTCCTGATCGGTTCCATTTTATACTTAGTGATACTTATCATAGCTGTCCTTAAAACTATGGATTGAGATAGCGTTAACTACCTCCTCGCTTAGCGAATTCCAATTATCAACTACTCTTACACTGAAAGAGTATTTCCTTACATCCTGCAAAGAAGTTTTCTTACGAAGCTTCAAACTATGACCTCTAGTTCTAGAGCCAGCCATATCAAAATATCGATCCCTCTCCACTCTATCATAACCATGAAGGAATTTAAAGACTGTCACCATATCCCGTCTCAATCTTCTAGCTTCGAGTGATGGTAAGTCTAATTCAATCAGCCTCCGAGATTGCGTATTTCTGGCACCAGTTTCGTGGCATGTCTTTGAACTTTTTCAAGCTTAGTTATGTGCTTTTTCAAGTGTGGATTCCAAAAGGTGGCTGCATATTCGAGTTTTGGCCTCACATAGGTTATATAAATATTGCCTAATTGTGCTTACGGGAAAGAGCCCAAAGCTCGTATCTTCCCGTCTCCTGATCGGTTCCATTTTATACTTAGTGATACTTATCATACCTGTCCTTAAAACTATGGATTGAGATAGCGTTAACTACCTCCTCGCTTAGCGAATTCCAATTATCAACTACTCTTACACTGAAAGAGTATTTCCTTACATCCTGCAAAGAAGTTTTCTTACGAAGCTTCAAACTATGACCTCTAGTTCTAGAGCCAGCCATATCAAAATATCGATCCCTCTCCACTCTATCATAACCATGAAGGAATTTAAAGACTGTCACCATATCCCGTCTCAATCTTCTAGCTTCGAGTGATGGTAAGTCTAATTCAATCAGCCTCCGAGATTGCGTATTTCTGGCACCAGTTTCGTGGCATGTCTTTGAACTTTTTCAAGCTTAGTTATGTGCTTTTTCAAGTGTGGATTCCAAAAGGTGGCTGCATATTCGAGTTTTGGCCTCACAAAGGTTATATAAATATTGCCTAATTGTGCTTACGGGAAAGAGCCCAAAGCTCGTATCTTCCCGTCTCCTGATCGGTTCCATTTTATACTTAGTGATACTTATCATACCTGTCCTTAAAACTATGGATTGAGATAGCGTTAACTACCTCCTCGCTTAGCGAATTCCAATTATCAACTACTCTTACACTGAAAGAGTATTTCCTTACATCCTGCAAAGAAGTTTTCTTACGAAGCTTCAAACTATGACCTCTAGTTCTAGAGCCAGCCATATCAAAATATCGATCCCTCTCCACTCTATCATAACCATGAAGGAATTTAAAGACTGTCACCATATCCCGTCTCAATCTTCTAGCTTCGAGTGATGGTAAGTCTAATTCAATCAGCCTCCGAGATTGCGTATTTCTGGCACCAGTTTCGTGGCATGTCTTTGAACTTTTTCAAGCTTAGTTATGTGCTTTTTCAAGTGTGGATTCCAAAAGGTGGCTGCATATTCGAGTTTTGGCCTCACATAGCTTATATAAATATTGCCTAATTGTGCTTACGGGAAAGAGCCCAAAGCTCGTATCTTCCCGTCTCCTGATCGGTTCCATTTTATACTTAGTGATACTTATCATACCTGTCCTTAAAACTATGGATTGAGATAGCGTTAACTACCTCCTCGCTTAGCGAATTCCAATTATCAACTACTCTTACACTGAAAGAGTATTTCCTTACATCCTGCAAAGAAGTTTTCTTACGAAGCTTCAAACTATGACCTCTAGTTCTAGAGCCAGCCATATCAAAATATCGATCCCTCTCCACTCTATCATAACCATGAAGGAATTTAAAGACTGTCACCATATCCCGTCTCAATCTTCTAGCTTCGAGTGATGGTAAGTCTAATTCAATCAGCCTCCGAGATTGCGTATTTCTGGCACCAGTTTCGTGCCATGTCTTTGAACTTTTTCAAGCTTAGTTATGTGCTTTTTCAAGTGTGGATTCCAAAAGGTGGCTGCATATTCGAGTTTTGGCCTCACATAGGTTATATAAATATTGCCTAATTGTGCTTACGGGAAAGAGCCCAAAGCTCGTATCTTCCCGTCTCCTGATCGGTTCCATTTTATACTTAGTGATACTTATCATACCTGTCCTTAAAACTATGGATTGAGATAGCGTTAACTACCTCCTCGCTTAGCGAATTCCAATTATCAACTACTCTTACACTGAAAGAGTATTTCCTTACATCCTGCAAAGAAGTTTTCTTACGAAGCTTCAAACTATGACCTCTAGTTCTAGAGCCAGCCATATCAAAATATCGATCCCTCTCCACTCTATCATAACCATGAAGGAATTTAAAGACTGTCACCATATCCCGTCTCAATCTTCTAGCTTCGAGTGATGGTAAGTCTAATTCAATCAGCCTCTCATCATAACCGAGATTGCGTATTTCTGGCACCAGTTTCGTGGCATGTCTTTGAACTTTTTCAAGCTTAGTTATGTGCTTTTTCAAGTGTGGATTCCAAAAGGTGGCTGCATATTCGAGTTTTGGCCTCACATAGGTTATATAAATATTGCCTAATTGTGCTTACGGGAAAGAGCCCAAAGCTCGTATCTTCCCGTCTCCTGATCGGTTCCATTTTATACTTAGTGATACTTATCATACCTGTCCTTAAAACTATGGATTGAGATAGCGTTAACTACCTCCTCGCTTAGCGAATTCCAATTATCAACTACTCTTACACTGAAAGAGTATTTCCTTACATCCTGCAAAGAAGTTTTCTTACGAAGCTTCAAACTATGACCTCTAGTTCTAGAGCCAGCCATATCAAAATATCGATCCCTCTCCACTCTATCATAACCATGAAGGAATTTAAAGACTGTCACCATATCCCGTCTCAATCTCCTAGCTTCGAGTGATGGTAAGTCTAATTCAATCAGCCTCTCATCATAACCGAGATTGCGTATTTCTGGCACCAGTTTCGTGGCATGTCTTTGAACTTTTTCAAGCTTAGTTATGTGCTTTTTCAAGTGTGGATTCCAAAAGGTGGCTGCATATTCGAGTTTTGGCCTCACATAGGTTATATAAATATTGCCTAATTGTGCTTACGGGAAAGAGCCCAAAGCTCGTATCTTCCCGTCTCCTGATCGGTTCCATTTTATACTTAGTGATACTTATCATACCTGTCCTTAAAACTATGGATTGAGATAGCGTTAACTACCTCCTCGCTTAGCGAATTCCAATTATCAACTACTCTTACACTGAAAGAGTATTTCCTTACATCCTGCAAAGAAGTTTTCTTACGAAGCTTCAAACTATGACCTCTAGTTCTAGAGCCAGCCATATCAAAATATCGATCCCTCTCCACTCTATCATAACCATGAAGGAATTTAAAGACTGTCACCATATCCCGTCTCAATCTTCTAGCTTCGAGTGATGGTAAGTCTAATTCAATCAGCCTCTCATCATAACCGAGATTGCGTATTTCTGGCACCAGTTTCGTGGCATGTCTTTGAACTTTTTCAAGCTTAGTTATGTGCTTTTTCAAGTGTGGATTCCAAAAGGTGGCTGCATATTCGAGTTTTGGCCTCACATAGGTTATATAAATATTGCCTAATTGTGCTTACGGGAAAGAGCCCAAAGCTCGTATCTTCCCGTCTCCTGATCGGTTCCATTTTATACTTAGTGATACTTATCATACCTGTCCTTAAAACTATGGATTGAGATAGCGTTAACTACCTCCTCGCTTAGCGAATTCCAATTATCAACTACTCTTACACTGAAAGAATATTTCCTTACATCCTGCAAAGAAGTTTTCTTACGAAGCTTCAAACTATGACCTCTAGTTCTAGAGCCAGCCATATCAAAATATCGATCCCTCTCCACTCTATCATAACCATGAAGGAATTTAAAGACTGTCACCATATCCCGTCTCAATCTTCTAGCTTCGAGTGATGGTAAGTCTAATTCAATCAGCCTCTCATCATAACCGAGATTGCGTATTTCTGGCACCAGTTTCGTGGCATGTCTTTGAACTTTTTCAAGCTTAGTTATGTGCTTTTTCAAGTGTGGATTCCAAAAGGTGGCTGCATATTCGAGCTTTGGCCTCACATAGGTTATATAAATATTGCCTAATTGTGCTTACGGGAAAGAGCCCAAAGCTCGTATCTTCCCGTGTCCTGATCGGTTCCATATTGTACTTAGCGATACTTATCATACCTGTCCTAAAAACTGTGGATTGAGTTAGCATTAACTACCTCCTCAATTAGCAAATTCCAATTATCAACTACTCTTACACTAAAAAAGTACTTCCTCACATCCTGCAAGGAAGCTTTCTTACGAATCTTCAAACTATGACCTGTAGCTCTAGTGCCAGCCATATCAAAATATCGATCCCTATCTACTCTATCATAACCATGAAGGAATTTAAAGACTGTCACCATATCCCGTCTCAATCTTCCAGCTTCGAGTGATGGTAAGTATAATTCCCTAAGACTCTCATCATAACTGAGATTGCGTATTTCTGGCACCAGTTTCGTGGCATGTCTTTAAACTTTTTCAAGCTTATCTACATGCTTTTTCAAGTGCGGATTTTAAAAGGGGGCTGCATATTTAAGTTTTGGCCTCACATAGGTTACATAAATATTTCTGAACATTTCCTTGTCCATGTGCCTGAAGGCTACCTTTACATTTGATATAAAAGCATATGCTCCCCTTACTATGCCATTTATACGTATTTCTGGAGACAAATCCGCCTGTATGCTTACTCCTAGATCTCTCTCATTTTCTGTCTCTTGAAGTTGTACTCCTGCCACCGAGTAGTCAATTTTAGGCCTTCTTGCACTTGTACCCATTCTCATTACCTTACATTTTGAAATATTGAATTTCATTACTTTTCTGACCACTCATGGAGACTATTTAAATCTTCCTGAAGTTCCTTTGTTCTCGTTGCTTACTTTTTTCACAATCTTTCCATAATCTGTGTGTGATGAGGGTAATTTTCTGCCCGTCATTAAGAAAAGTTTTCCTATGTCATTTATCTAACCTTCTATCACAGTAAATAACATTTACATTAAGGGCTTATGAACTATAAAGCATTCACAGGCTCTAAAATATGAACAACAACAAAATGACAGCTTCCCATGTCAAAGCATCATGAAGATGGTAGAAACAGCCATGAGCGTATAATTCAACCTGCATGTATCCACCTCCTATTCGAATGGGGATTAACAGCGACCACCATGGCTGGGTAGTACTGAGCGCGACTTTGATTTGTCAGGTCGTCAACTCCAGACTCGCCACAGTCTAGGGCTATAAAGGGCATTCACCTGGGGTAACAGTCACACCTGCCAAAATCAAAGTACTTCATAAGGAGGCACCATCCTAGCCCTTACTAGAAAAGGGAGTCCATAATCCATCTTATAAGGGAAGTGGCCGAATTAAAGCATAATGTTAACTCCTTGCAGGAGGGCAATACAGGGGATTCTCAGTCCCCTTGCTCCACTCCCAATATCGTCGACTTTATAATACACAGGAGAATACAGAGGCTGCATTCTTGTACCCCAACCAAGGGAAAGTGAGAAGAAAGCTTGGTCACAGAATGAGATAATGAACTCTGAGAGGCAGATGCCGCTATGCTCCTCACTTACGGAAAACTCACACTTTTCTAATGTACACTATTAATTATGTATAACATAAATTATTATATAATCTGTACATCTATTTGCCTCATTGTAATAAAAAATCTCTACACAATCCTATTAAATTTCACTATTATATGCTTTTGAATATTTGTCAAATAAAATACTAATTTAAAACTATATTGAAATTTTGGAATCTACTGAATACTTTTCGAAATTATTGTTCTTTTATCAGAAAAACTGAACTTTAAAACTATACTCTCTCTCTCTCTCTCTCTCTCTCTCTCTCTCTCTCTCTCTATATATATATATATATATATATATATATATATATATATATATATATATATATATATATATATATATATATATATATATATATATAGCGTTCCCCTGGTTATTCGCGTTTCTTGGTTCGTGTTCTCACTGTATCGCGGGTTTTTTTTTGGCATTTTTTTTTTTTTTTTTTTTAGATTATTGTGACACCAGGATGGGCCAAAAAATGATAAAATAAAGCAGACTTTATCAGGTTGTAAAGAGAAACAGAGATGGAGAGTGTAATGACCTGTCAGATGTGAAGGGATTATAAAAGATGTGTAATGAATATCCAGCTCTCTGCTGGATTTTAATATACCTCTGCATTACTTTCATGATGTCTATTCCAATAATTCTGCTTAGATCTTATTATTATTATTATTATTATTATAATTATTATTATTATCATTGGCAACAATAATTTTCCTTTGATGATGATTGTGGAGATTATTATCATCATCATCATTATTATTATTATTATTATTAAGGGCTCATCATTGTTTGTACCTCTGTTGGTTTATTTACTTTTAATAACTGTGTAAAGTGCCCCTCCCTAGTTGGCTGGGACAAAGAGAGTGTGGGGGGTTGGGTAGAATAGAATGTTGGAGAGAGAGAGAGAGAGAGAGAGAGGAGAGAGAGAGAGAGAGAGAGAGAGAGAGAGAGGAGAGAGAGAGAGAGAGAGAGAGAGAGAGAGAGAGAGAGAGAGAGAGAGAGAGAATCTTTAAGTAACTCTTGTTCATTCAACCAAAACTACATTATTTATAGTAAAAATAATGGTTTAATTACGAATCCGTAGCAATAATAATAATAATAATATGATAATAATAATAATCTCCCCAATCATCATCAAAGGAAAATTATTGTAGCCAATAATAATAATAATAATAAGATCTAAGGAGAAGTTTTAGAATAGACATCATGAAGGTAATGCAGAGGTATAGTAAACCCAGCAGAGAGCTGGATATTCATTACACATCTTTTATAATCCCTTCACATCTGACAGGTCATCACACTCTCCATCTCTGTTTCTCTTTACAGCCTGATAAAGGCCGTTTTATTTTATAATTTTTGGCCTGTCCTGGTGTCATAATCATCTTAAAAAAAGAAAGAAATTTTTTTTTTCGTTTTTTTAAAGGCTGATCCTACTTCGCGATTTTCCTGGTTCGCGCGGGGTCCCGGAACCGAACTACCGCGATAAGGGAGGTAACACTGTGTGTATATATATATATATATATATATATATATATATATATATATATATATATATATATATATATATATATATATATATATATATAGTGTTTCCTCGCTATATCGCAGTTCACCTATCGTGAATTCAGTGCATCGCGGTTTTTTGGCGAGCTTTTTTATTTCTTTCTGGGTATATGCAAGAATATTAAAATATTAAAATTTTCAGTATTTTCATTATTATATTGAAATTTTTTTTTTCATTATTTTATTGATAAAAAAAAAAAGTACTTCCCAGCCTAAGAATAATAAAACAGTAAAAAATAGTGAAAAACATATATTTAAACATGTAACTCTGCGCCATAGAGAGTACGATACCGGTATCGGCGTTTTAGAAAACATCAAGGGTCGCACCTATGTGAGCTAGCACATACTAAAATTTCCCGTATTTTCATTATTTTATTGATAAAAAAAAAGTATTTCCTAGCCTAAGAATAATAAAACAGTAAAAAATAATAAAAAATATAAATTTAAACATGTAACTCACAGTATTGCATCATGTAAAATACGATGCCGGTATCGGCGTTTCAGAAAACGAAAAGGGTCACACCTACGTGAGCTAGTATATAATAAAAATTTCCAGTATTTTCATTGTTATTGGTAAAACAAGTATTTCCTACCCTAAGAATAATAAAACAGTAAAAACTATTAAAAAAAACAACTTAAATTTAAACATGTAACTCACAGTACTGCACCATGTAAAATATTGTACGATTGAGTACACTGTATTGGCGTCTTGGAAAACGCAAAGGGTCGCACCTACGTGAGATAGTTCACGGGATGCTATTGGCTGAAAGGGTGGGATACGACGAATCACAGAATTGTTTTTCTGTGTGTTCTGTATAATGGGGTCTGATTGGCTTTTAGACTGAAGCTTAATTCTCCCAGCGTCCTCCACTGTCTCGCCTCACCCGTTCAGTCTACTCACGAGTGTGCCATTCACGTTGTGCTTGTGATTTTGTGAATTTCGTTTTTCAACCTCTGCAATGCCTCCCAAGCGTCCTTCATCTTCTAAGGCTTCAGGTAGTGAGCCTAGGTGGCACAGGAAGATGTTGACCATACCTGAAAAGGTGAAACTGTTAGATATGCTGAAGGAAGGAAGGAAGGTTCGTGGATGTCAGCCACCATTTTGGCATCAACGAATCTACTGTTCAATACATCAAAAAGGACGAGGCATATATCAGGAAAACAGCGACTATTTCTTTTAGTAATACAGTACAGCGAAGAGGGTTGTAACACCCCGCAATAAGATAATAGTGCGGATGGAATCTGCTTTGGCCCTGTGGATTGCTGCTTGCTGGAAGAAGAACATCAGCTTAGACACCAGTATCATACAAACAAAGGTGAGGAAGCTGTACGAGACATTCACTGCAAACAAAGCCGACGACGACAGCGGCGACCGTGAGGAGGAGGAGAGAGTAGAGGATATCAACAACCCACAACCAGGACCCTCCAGCAATTCTCCAACAAGAAAACCATCGTTCATGGCAAGAAAGGGATGGTTCTCCAAATTTCAAAAAACGCTACGGCCTAGAAAGCGTTTCGGTCCATGGCGAAGCTGCCTCTGCAGATACAGCTGCAGCTGAAGATTACGTGAACAATGACTTCAAGAAAATTATCGAGGAAGGCGAATATGCTCCTGAGCAAGTTTTCAACATGGATGAGACTGACTTATTTTGGAAGAGAATGCTGTCTCGCACTTTTCTCTTCAAGGAAGAAGCTAAAGCCCCGGGATTTAAAGCGCACAAAAACCGCATTACACTCGTCATGTGCGGGAATGCTGCGGGCTTTATGTTAAAGCCCGGGCTTATCTACAAGTCAAAGAACCCTAGGGCTTTGAAGAATGAAAACAAGAATCTGCTGCCAGTGTATTGGATGCATAACCCTAAGGCCTGGATCATGAAAAGCCTCACATTGGACTGGTTTCACCAATGCATATCCCTCAGGTCAAAGTTTATCTTGCGGAGAAGGTCTTGAATTTAAGGTCCTTCTTTTGATGAATAATGCTGGTGGCCACGCAAGTGATCTCAAATATGATGGTGTTCAAGTAGAGTTCCTGCCACCGAATACGACATCACTGATTCAGCTTATGGATCAAGGCGTTATTCGTGCATTCAAGGCCCTCTACACACGAAATGCCCTGGCAAACCTGGTTGAATTCATGGATGCGGACAAAGACTTCACACTGAAGACGTACTGGCGTAACTACACGATTGCTACATGCCTTCAAAATATTCAGAGATTCAATCAAAGAGATGAAGACGGCCATAATCAATGCCAGCTGGAAGAAATTGTGGCCCGAAGTCATCTACGACTACAAGGAATTCGCTCCTGACGAAGTGCATAACTCAGCAGTTGGGAAAGCTGTGAAGTTGGCTGCATTTCTAGGAAAAGAAGGCTTTAGAGATATGACTCACGAAGATGTGAATGAACTGATTGACTGCCACTCGCAGCCTTTGACTGATGAAGACTTGGAGGAAATGACAAAATCAGCGAACGAAAAAGAGGAAGAACAACAACCAGAGGAAACGCACGAAGAAGTCGTAGAACCTGGCCTTACACTTGAACGTCTGGCAGCCATGTATGAACATGTGAAAGCAGTCTAACAACTCTTTGCAGGAACATGACGATAATATGGTTTGTTCGGTGACCTTCTGCAATCTTCTCGACGATGCTATGACTCCTTACAAGACCATCTTCCAACAAAAGAAGAAACCGCGACAGCAACTCCCTATTACCATTTTCTTCTCTCGCAAAAAGTACCCGTAAAGCTGTCATTGGCTGTGGAATAATTTCCTCTGGAGTATGTACACGTCATCATCACCTCATTCGCGGTAAGTTTTCCTATCACGTTCATATAAATTTATGCCTGCACACTGTTATTAATAAAGTAAAGGGTGGTTTGTTAACCGTGCATCCTTTGCTTCTGCTCCAGTTCTCCAAACTCCACTGAGTTTGTGTCTTTCTTTGAATATCTCTCCTTGTGCCATGAGTCCTTGCTATCTTCTCATCCACATG
The DNA here is from genome assembly GCA_037179515.1 of Halocaridina rubra. Lineage (NCBI taxonomy): Eukaryota > Metazoa > Arthropoda > Malacostraca > Decapoda > Atyidae > Halocaridina > Halocaridina rubra. The sequence goes on along the minus strand of JAXCGZ010015603.1, from coordinate 20,139 downwards.
CCAAAGTTCTCTACATTGGAGACTTCTATGTACACCACAGTGAGTGGCTTCATTCTTCTCACACTGATGTGGGAGGAAGCGAGGCCCTTGCTTTCTCTATTACTCACGATCTGGAGCAAATTATCAAACATCCTACTCGCGTTCCTGACCGTCACGAACATGCTGCAAACACTCTTGACCTATTTTTTACTTCTAACCCTTCAAACTACTCTTATTCTGTGCTTTCCCCTCTTGGTAAATCTGACCACTCTATGATCTCTGTCTCTTCCATTTTTGCTCCCCCACCACCAATCCCTCCTACTCAGCACCGCCTTTGGCACTTCAAGCGAACCCAACATGAAAATTTGCATAACTTTCTCTTTGACTTCCCATGGGATGACTACTGCTTTCGGTCCCACAACCCTGATCAGGTAGCTCTAAAAGTTGCCAAGATCATGACCGCGGGAATGGAGGTGCACATCCCCTCTTCTACAAAAAAATTCTCCCCCTAAAACTTGGTTTGACCGTGCCTGCTCCATGGTTATCCAGGCTAGGAATCAGGCTCACAAGAAGGAAAGTTGCTGACCTTAACTCCTCTCCCACTGACAAATTCTTCTGGTCCTTAGCCAAAAACCTCTCCAAAAACTTCTGTAACTCAAGCTTTCCCCCTCTCATTCATTTTGATGGTTCTATAGCTTGTTTTCCCACTCACAAAGCCACTCTCTTTGGCTCTCATTTTTCTGCCAACTCTACTATTAACGATTCCAGCGCACCTGTTCCTCAGTCTTTACCCCTCTCTAACCCTATGCCCTCCCTTATCCTTTCTTCACGCAAAGTTCATAAGGTTCTTCGCTCGCTAGATGGTATCCCTGTATGGTTCCTTAAGGAGTTTGCAGATGAACTGGCTCCCGTGCATTGCCGTCTTTTTCGCCTCATTCTGTCAACCAGAATCTATCCTTTATCTTGGACACATGCTCTAGTTCAACCTGTTACTAAGAAGGGTGACCGCTCTATTTCTTCTAACTACCGACCTATTGCTCTAACCTCCTCTATTGCTAAAGTTTTCGAAACTTTGCTCAATGCTCACTCCTTGAAACGCCTTGAATCTAACTCACTTATCTCCGATCACCAGTACGGCTTCTTCAAGGCAAGATTAACTGGTGATCTCCTGTCCTATCTTACTCATGTATGGTCATCTTCTCTGAGGAACTATGGGGAATCCTTTGTCGTCGCCCTTGATATCTCTAAGGCTTTTGACAGAGTCTGGCACAAGGCACTGTTGGCCAAACTCCCTGCCTATGGTTTTACCCCTTCTTTCTGTTCTTTGATTTCCAGTTTTCTTACTGACCGTTCTATATCTGTAGTTGTTGATGGCACGACATCAAGCCCTTTATCTGTTACCAGTGGTGTTCCACAGGGCTCTGTTCTTTCACCTAATCTCTTCCTTCTCTTCATCAATGATCTTCTACAATCCCCATCTTCCTCTCTTCTTTATGCATTTGCTGATGATTCTACCCTTCACTTTTTTTATGTCTTTTCTTCACAACCTTCATCTGTTACTCGTAATCAATCTCGTATCACTCTTTCTTCTACTCCTAACTTCGATTTGCAGAGAGTATCTGAATGGGGCACTCAAAACTTAGTTAAATTCAATGCCTCCAAGACACAGTTTCTGGCTATCTCTCTATCTTCCTCTCCTCCTGATAACCCTAATGTCACACTAATGAAATTTACCCTCTTAACTTTATCAATATATTAGGAATCCACATAGCCTCTAACTTGTCTTGAAGGAATCACATAATCCAAATTTCTAAATCTTCATCCAAAATATTGGGGATTTTGTTTCGTTCTCGTCATTACTTTTCCTCATTGCAGTTACTTAAAATTTACAAAGGTCTTATCCGCCCCTGCTTAGAAAACTGCTCACACATCTGGGGTGCTTCTTCCTTTACTTATCTTCTTGATAAGGTTGAATCTAAGGCAGTCAGACTCATTAATGATCCTTCTCTTACTTCTAACCTGGATTCTCTCTCTCTTCGCCGTAAGGTATCTTCCCTTTCGCTTTTCTATTGCTACTACTTCCATCGCTGCTCTGATGAGTTGGCGAGTTGCATCCCTCCTCCACTGCCGAGGCCGCGTAACACTCGCCAAGCAGCCTCATCTCACAGGTACTGTGTGGAGATTTGTAGCTCACGGATTGGTCGATGCAGTGACTGCTTCTTCCCATCTACCTCCAGACTCTGGAACTCTCTTCCTCCTTTTGTTTTTCCTAATTCTTATGACCTTTCATCCTTCAAAAAGCAGATCTATCGTCATCTTAGAGCCTAGTCCTCCATATCTCTGGGTCCTCTGTACTTTGACTGTTGATTCAGTCTGTCGTTTTCCTTTGTGTGACATTACCTCATCTCTGCCTTGCCCTTAACCCCTTTCTTTTCCTTCGTCTTGGTATTTTCTCGTGCCTGGGCCTTTATTGATGAGGGCAGTTTCTGCCTGTCCCGGTGTCACACTCTTAAAAAAAAAAAAAAAAAATGTAAACTACCTAAGTATATATTGTGATCCTACTTCGCGGATTTTCACTTATCGCAGCCGGTCCCGGAACCGAACCCCCGCGATAAACGAGGGAGCACTGTGTGTGTGTATATATATATATATATATATATATATATATATATATATATATATATATATATATATATATATATATATATACACAGTGATCCTTCGCTGGATTGCGTTTCTTGGCTCGTGCTTTCACTGTACCACGGTTTTTTTGGGGGGGCAAATTATTATTTTATTTTTTGGGTATATGCAAAAATAGTAAAATATTGAAAAAATAAAAATTTTCAGTATTTTCCTTTTTTTTGAAATTTTTTTTTTTCATTATTTAATTGATAAAAAAAATTTATTTCCCAGCCTACGAATAATAAAACAGTAAAAAATAGTAAAAAACATAAATTTAGATATATAACTGACAGTACAGGGTATTGCATCATGTCAAATAGTGTCCGATAGTGTACAGTGTATTGGGGTCGCACCTAAGTGAGCTAGCATATACTGTATATTAAAATTTCCAGTAGTTTCATGATTTTATTGATAAAAAAAACGTATTTCTTAGCCTAAGAATAATAAAACAGTAAAAGATAGTAAAAAACATAAATACTAACAGTATTGCACCAAGTAAAATACGATACCGGTATCAGCATTTCGGAAAACGCAAAGGCTCTCTCCTACGTGACCTAGTGAATATTAAAATTTTCATTATTTTACTGATAAAACAAGTATTTCCTAGCCTAAGAATAATAAAACAGTAAAAAATAGTAAAAAACATAAATACAGTACTAACAGTATTGCACCATGTAAAATACGATACCGGTATCACGTTTCGGAAAACGCAAAGGCTCTCACCTACGTGACCTGGTGAATATTAAAATTTTCATTATTTTATTGATAAAACAAGTATTTCCTAGCCTAAGAATTATAAAACTGTACAAAATAACAAAAAACATAAATACTAACAGTATTGCACCATGTAAAATTCGATACCGCTATCAGTGTTTCGGAAAACGAAAAGGCTCTCATCTACGTTGCATGCTGTTATTTATAAAGTAAAGGGTGTTTTTTTAACAGTGCAGGGAGGGTTTATACAGTACGTAAACTTAAAAATAATTGTAAAATACCTATGTATATGAGTATGTCACGTCATCATCACCTCATTCACGGTAAGTTTTCCTATTACTTTCATAAAAATTTACGTTGCTTGCTGTTATTTATAAAGTAAAGGGTGTTTCTTTAACAGTGCAGGGAGGGTTTATACAGTACATAAACGTAAAAATAATTGTAAAATACCTATGAACATGAGTATGTCTTGTAATTACCACTTCATTCACCGTAATTTTATCTATCACTTTCATATAAATTTACCTTGCATGCTGTTATTTATGAAGTAAAGGGTGGTTTGTTAAAAGTACAGGGAGGGTTTATAGTGTAAACGGAAAAATAATTTAAAATATCTATGTGCATATAGGCTGATCATACTCCGCAATTTTCCTGTCTCGCGCCGGGTCCCGGAACCGAACCATCGCGATAATGGAAGGAACACTTATATATATACAGTAATCCCTCGTTTATTGCGGGGGTTCGGTTCCGGGACCAGACGCGATAAGTGAATTTCCATGAAGTAGGAACACCTTAAAAAAAAAAATTTTTTTTTTTTTTTTTTTTTTTAACACTTCTTCCACGAGTACAAAGAGGATTACGATAAGAAAAGATAATCATCATAATTTTATATATATATATATATATATATATATATATATATATATATATATATATATATATATATATATATATATATATATATATATATATATATATATATATATATATATATATATATATATATATATATATATATATATATATATATATATATATATATATATATATATATATATATATATATATATATATATATATAGTATATATATATATATATATATATATATATATATTGACATTTATTATCCTACTAGGAATCCTGTTCCATGCATGATACTCTACGGTATTACCAAGCCAATTTCCCTTCTGAACCTAAATTTATCAAGCTTAAATCCATTACCCATTACGAGTTCTGGTTTCATCATGAATTTTTAAAACTTTATTAATTATCACCCTTGTAATGACCTGTCAGATGTGAAGGGATTATAAAAGATGTGCAATGAATATCCAGCTCTCTGCTGGGTTTTAATATACCTCTGCATTACTTTCATGATGTCTATTCCAAAAATTCTCCTTAGATCTTATTATTATTATCATTATTTTTAACAATAATTTTCCTTTGACGATAATTGTGGAGATTATTATTATTATTATTATTATTGCTACGGATTCGTAATTAAACCATTATTTTTACAATAAATAATGTAGTTTTGGTTGAATGAACAAGAGTTAATTAAATATGTCTCTCTCTCTCCTACATTCTATTCTACCCAACCCCCCACACTCTCTTTGTCCCAGCCAACTAGGGAGGGGCGCTGTACACAGTTATTAAAGTAAATAAACCACCAGATGTACAAACGATGATGAGCCCTTAATAATAATAATAATAATAATAATAATAATAATAATATTGATGATGATGATAATAATCTCCACAATCATCATAAAAGGAATATTATTGTTGCCAATAATAATAATAATAATAATAAGCTCTAAGGAGAATTATTGGAATAGATATCATGAAAGTAATGCAGAGGTATATTAAAACCCAGCAGAGAGCTGGATATTCATTACACATCTTTTATAATCCCTTCACATCTGACAGGTCATTACACTCTCCATCTCTGTTTCTCTTTACAGCCTGATAAAGGCTGTTTTATTTTATCAGTTTTTGGCCTATCCTGGCATCACAATCTTAAAAAAAAAAAAAAAAATAAAATAAAATAAAATAAAATCAATCCACAATACAGTGAATCCGCGATAGGTGAACCGTGATAGACCGAGGGATTACTGTATATATGTATGTATATATATATATATATATATATATATATATATATATATATATATATATATATATATATATATATATATATATATATATATATATATATAGTAAGGAAGCCCATCAGTGAAACAAAACTTATAAAACAAGGCAATATTTCGGATCCTAACTGGATCCCTTCTCAAGCACAACTGAGAAAAAATAACAAAGGTGGAGGAAACGTAAACAAAAGGACTCATGAGACCTGAGGGATTAAAAATTTTTATGATAATAGGACAGGCCTAATCCAAACGAATTACCCTCAATCAAAGAAGCCGCCAAGAACATTAAATCATTAACAAAGGAAAATGTTAATCCTTAAAATGATAATAGATCAGAAAGAAGATAACCCCCAAAAAATATTTTATAATCATATAAAAAAACATTAATATGCACATAAAGATATATACATATAACAACATCTGTACACATATCCCCATATACAAGAGCAGACATAATGATATCCATATATAAATACTAATACAAACAAAATACGCAATATCGACTACAATCTGGTTGGGGGCTTATCTTGAGGGATAACTTCGTTGAGGCAGTGCTTCAAGAGGGCTTTACCAATTATGTCCTCCTGAAGCGCTGCCTCAATGAAGTTATCCCTCAAGATAAACCCCCAACCAGATTGTAGTCGTTATTGTGTATTTTGTTTGTATTAGTATTTATATATGGATATCATTATGTCTGCTCTTGTGTATGGGGATATGTGTACAGATGTTGTTATATGTATATATCTTTATGTGCAAATTTATTAATGTTTTTTTTTATTTAATTATAAAATATTTTTTGGGGGTTATCTTCTTTCTGATCTATTATCATTTCAAGGATTAACATTTTCCTTTGTTAATGATTTAATGTTCTTGGCGGCTTCTTTGATTGAGGGTAATTCGTTTGGATTAGGCCTGTCCTATTATCATAAAAATTTTTAATCCCTCAGGTCTCATGAGTCCTTTTGTTTACGTTTCCTCAACCTTTGTTATTTTTTCTCAGTTGTGCTTGAGAAGGGATCCAGTTAGGATTCGAAATATAGCATTGTTTTATAAGTTTTGTTTCACTATCTAGTGCTGTATGCTAACAGTTTGTACTTTTTATATATATATATATATATATATATATATATATATATATATATATATATATATATAATATATATATATATATATATATATATATATATATATATATACTGTTGTCACAATAAAACCGTGATGTAAATAATACACTGTCTTCCACAAACACCATATTGAAATCCAGAGGAAATTAACCCTCATCACTAGCCACATGTTCATGCAAAGCATCATACCGACTGAGCAACTGCAACAGATAAAAACCTGCAGGTTACAGCACAACTAATACTTACAATCACTCTCCCTCTGTTCTTGTTCCAACCTGCTACACTTGTATGTAGTTTTAAGTGTATATATATATATATATATATATATATATATATATATATATATATATATATATATATATATATATATATATATATATATATATATATATATATATATATATATATATATATATATTTTACCAACTGAGCTACTACAATAGATAAAACTTGAGGGTACAGAGAAAGCTTCTACCACTAAGGTATAGGTCTCTATTTCCAGAAATAATTTCCAGCATGCAGTCTCTTTTGCTTTGGTATATGAGCATTGTAATTCTCAGCCTAAAATTCTTCACCATATAAAGAAATGCATCTGAGACTTAAAGCAATGAGCACATAGGTAGAAACTCAGGATGCTTTGACAGGAACATACAGTAGCATAAACAAGTACTAATAAATTTATAGCTCACCCTGCTTGCTATATATATATTTTTTTTAATATAAAAAAGAAATATATGTCATTTTCAAGACCAGAAAGGTCACAACTCAATAATAGTGAGAATAAAACTGAGGGTTCACAATTTTTACACCTAAGATCTTGTTTTGCTTTCATCACTCAACCTTAGCAAAAAATTTAGGATTTGCTAATAATTATCATATTAATTACGAACGGCAGGTGTCCCATGGGCAATAACAAATGATATTGTTATTAAAATTTCCTTTCCATATAAGCTGAAAATATAAAATTAGGAAGTTATGTCAAGCTTACTAACTCTAAGGGGGAAAAATACCACTGGTCAAGAATTTCCGTATATCGGGGCTTATAAGTCGATCTGGCACATTAGTCGACTTCTAAACTTTGACCCCAAAATGTTGTACTAGAGGCTTACCTTGCAGAAAAGTCAACCCCCCTAAACTATTACTTAGCCTGGCTCAATGTCGGCTTGAGTCACTAAGTACTGGGTTGCAAATTAAGTTTTATCTACAGTAAAATAAATAAAACAATTCAAACATTTTGAAAACACCACTGACCAAGCATTTCAACAAAAACAAACAGTCAATTTTTACTTTTTTCTGTACTCACCTGTTTCACCACTATATCATACAAATATTTACTTTTAAAACCCTAATGGTGAGTGTCCAACCACGCAGTCCGGCTTCAAACGCTGGAACAAAAGAAACGAAACGATCATGGTTGACTGCTCAGTGCTGCCACCTAGTGATGAGCTTTCCGTTAGAACAGCTGTTTAGGTGCGAAATACAAACTCCCCCAAATACCCAGTCAACCACACCCCCTTGACAACCTGTGCTGAGGCTACAGTGCTTCGGCAGCATTCATTACCTATTCACTCACCAAGCCTGACAGAGCTCTCCTGACTAACGTGGAGCATTTCAAGAAGCTGAGCTAATTATCACCCATGGCGCCGCCAGCTAAGAGGATGACGTATGCTGCCAGTTTCAAGCTAAAAGTAGTTGCTTTTGCAAATTCCTCAAATAACTGTGCTGCAGCGAGGGAGTTTGGTGTTAATGAAAAGCTTGTTCGTGACTGGAAGAAAGACACTGACACACTAAAGACAATGCCTAAGTCGAAATGTGCTATGAGAACAGGAACTTTCCAGTGGCCTAAGCTGGAAAAGTATTTAGAGGAATGGGTTCTTACACAACGTCAGAATGGTTATACAGTGCCAAGAAATGCCATTCGTGTGGAAGCAATGAAGTGGGCAAAGGCACACCCAGAGGTTAGCAACGACTTCAAAGGAACCGCCAATTGGTGCAGTAGCTTTATGAAAAGGAAAGGCCTAGTGTTACGACAGAAAACAAAAATCGCACAAAAACTTCCTGTGGGTCTTGCTGACAAAACTACAAATTTACATAAATTCGTCATAGACATACGGAAAAAATATGACACCCCTTTGACCCAAATAGGTAACATGGATGAATCCCCTGTGTTTTTTGACATGTTGAGCAACCGTACTGTGGAAGCAAAAAGTACAATAAACTGTGTTGGTAAAGAGTACTGGACAAGAAAAAACAAAGTTCCCTGTTGCTTAGAGTTGTATGGCAGATGGTACAAAATTAAAACCTATGGTGATTTTCAAAAGGAAAACCAAACCCAAAATAAGTTTCCTGCTGGTGTTTTTGATCATGTACATGAAAATGGATCGATGGATCAAGTTGGAGTGAAGGTATGGATAGACAATGTGTGGAACAAGAGGAATGGTGGTCTATGTAAGGAGCATAGCTTGCTAGTATGGGATATGTTCAGATTCTATTTAACGAGTGAGACCTAAAATTATCTGAACCAAAGCAACACGGCAACTGCTGTGATACCTGGAGGTTTGACATCACTTCTTCAACCTCTAGATGTCAGTTTAAATAAACCGTTTAAAGAGTGCCTTCATCATGAATATAATCAGTGGATGATGTAGGGTGAGAAAACATACACGACAGGTGGAAATATGCATGCTCCATCTCTCAACATTCTGTGCGACTTTGTCATAAAATCTTGGGATGCTGTGGCTGCAAAAACTGTGATAAAATTATTTAAAAAATGCGGCATATCAAACTCACGGGACGGAGAAAAAGATGACATGTTGTAGAATGAGTGACAAGGAAACAGGCGTCGAATCTCCTGATGACAAAGCCAACACCACCAGTGGTTCGGAGGTAGACCCATATGACGATCTATCTTTAACTGAAGAACAAGACTTCAAGGGATTTTAAATATCATTTTATGTTCTTAAATATTTTAGATATTATGTTTTTAGCTTTTGTATCAATAAAATATTGCATAGTAATAAACTAAGGTATTTGTGTAGGTCATGGTTGTTCCTACCTACTACAGAGTGTCAGTCCCCTGCACAACATGGCGGAGGAGGAGGCCGTCTCCCCAAATCAGGAGTCTTATCTGGCCTCCCTGAGTCCCTTGCCTATGAAATATTCACATCACCCTTGAACATACTCCTTTTGGGAGTATGTGCAGTCCTCATGAGTAGCAGTTTTCTTTTACCGTAGTCTTAGTAGAATAACATGTGTAAACACAGCCCTTAGGCCAAGTTCAGTAGCAGTTTTCAGATTTCTGATGTTACTGGTGCAAATATATTTAAAGGTTGCTATTCCATATCTACCCTATAAGTCGACCCCTAGTTTTGACCTTAAAAAAATTACCTTAAAAACTCGACTTATAGGCCGCAATATACGGTTCTTATTCACATCAGATAATGCAGTGTTTTAATGCTAAAAGAAGTGTAAGCTATATCCAAATACTTATTAGCAGTAAAAGCGAATTATTCATTTGGCAAAGTTAACAGTAGCAACTATACCAATGATACTCTCTAGTAAAGTTATAAAACAACGGAAAGTTGCAGCTGAAGAAGGAAAATGTTTCTGACTGACTTTATGGTTCCATTCCACTTCATATCTTCACAATACTGCATGGGAAAAAATTTTACTTAATACCAAAAGATCTTGGCAAATTTAGATGGACAAAGACCACTGGGGCAACCAATGCAAGCCTGGTGAAGATAGACAAGAGAGAATGAATCCAGGAAACAGGATGATCCTCGCACAGGACAGAAGAGCATAGCATTACCTATCAAAAGCGGTCAAAGGTCAACAATTGGCCCCAAGACCAGTGGAATGAGAGTATGTGTAAGAAAGTTTACTTAATAACTACAGCATGGTTTTCTTCAGACTGTCCAACAACCAGCAATGAATGACATATTTAAACTGCTTGATGTGTTGAATACTGGACATATCATCCAAAGAAATACTGTGCATACATAAAATGGCATTCCTTTACACCTGTATATGACTTTCCTCATACTACAAGGCCATACAGGACGATATAAAAGCCAAATTTCTCTTTCAAATATAATTCACTGTGATACTCAAACTAGCAGTGTAGTCAGAATTGCATATAAATACTATTCACGCTCATCTCATCCAATACTTACTCTGCAGCATTAAATAAAATTCATAGATGAAGGGAATACCATTCCCTCTACTTCGTTTTTACCTTGTAGATGATTCCTTAGTAAGCTGAGAATAATACCTAGGAATTATATATGTCGGATCTCAGGGCACATAAACCTTGCCCACATATCCTGTAGATGACCCAAGCAATGTGCTGGTAGCGGGAAAATGTTGCAGACCTTTATCCCCAAGGTGCTGAGAGGACTGATCAAGGTATATAAGCTTCTAGTGAATGTGTGCTTCGACTCGGCCCCTTTATAAAGGTACTGTGTGGAGATTTGTAGCTCGCTGATTGGTCCGTGCAGCAACTGCTTTTTCCCACCTACCTCCAGACTCTGGAACTCTCTTCCTCCTTCTGTCTTTCCTAATTCTTATGAGCTTTCAACCTTCAATAAGCAGATCCATCGTCATCTCAGGGCCTAGTCCTCCATATCTCTGGGTCCTCTGTACTTTGACTGTTTTTTATGTCTGTCGTTTTCCTTTGTGTGACATAACCTCATCTCTGCCTTGTCCTTAACCTTTTTCTTTTCCTTAGTCTTGTTTTTTCTCGTGCCCGGCCCTTTATTGATGTGGGCAGTTTCTACCTGTCCCAGCGTCACACTCATAATATATATATATATATATATATATATATATATATATATATATATATATATATATATATATATATATAATATATATATATATATATATATATATATATATATATGGTTTTGGTTTTACGTCACGAACTCCCTTTTCTACTAAGGGCTAGGACGGTTGCCTTCTTACTTAGGACTTGTTTTGGCAGATGTAATCGTTACCCTGAGTGTATGCCCTTACTAACCTCAGTCCGAGACGGGGCGCGAACCCTCGACCTGCCGCCTCAGAGTCGCAGACGCTACCATTTTGCCACGGAGACTACCATATATATATATATATATATATATATATATATATATATATATATATATATATATATATATATATATATATATATATATATATATATATATATATATATATATATATATATATATATATATATATATATATATATATATATATATATATATATATATATATATATATATATATATATATATATATATATATATATATATATATATATATATATATATATATATATATATATATATATATATATATATATATATATATATATATATATATATATATATATATATATATATATATATATATATATATATATATATATATATATATATATATATATATATATATATATATATATATATATATATATATATATATATATATATATATATATATATATATATATATATATATATATATATATATATATATATATATATATATATATATATATATATATATATATATATATATATATATATATATATATATATATATATATATATATATATATATATATATATATATATGAAGCAAAAAAAGGCCCATAAATAAAACACAAAAAGAAGCGAAGATATACTATATATTACGACTGGACTCCACTCCTCTTCAGGTACAAATGTACCTGAAGAGGACTGGAGTTCAGTTGTAATATATAGTATATCTTCGCTTCTTTTTGTGTTTTATTTATGGGCCTTTTTTTTACTTCATATTGTGCTGTGATATAACAGTTTATTTTGTGTATATATATATATATGTATATATATATATATATATATATATATATATATATATATATATATATATATATATATATATATATATATATATATATATATATATATATATATATATATATATATATATATATATATATATATATATATATATTGCATATTTACCGAGAATATTCCATATAGTAATTTTATTTAATGTACAGTGAATAAACAAGAGAAATTCTGTCTTCACAAACGAAGGCAGAGTACCACAAATACTATTACAACACTAGTACTGTACTTACAAATAAAAAATTTTTTCATAAAGTATAACTTTATTAATTGAGTAAGGCTGTTATACACCATTTGCATGCTTTTATTAAAAGTAAACTGTACAAACAGACATCACGAGAGAAAATAGTTACTATTGTATTAAAAGATTTACTGCATCCATTTTATCAAGTAGTAGTTCTTCTTTCCTGAAAAACAAATAAACATATATGAATAGGCTGTTAAATAGATAAAAGAAATAAATTTTAATTCACATCTGTTATCTTCTAGGTCGTCAATTAATTTAATAAACAAGAGCTAATTTATATATGGAATCTTAAGGCAATTAGTCCCGAAAACAGGACTTTATCTGCAAGATATTTTGCTTAACAAAAAATCCTCAAAAAATGAACACGGGTACACTTAATGGTTCAATTCCTAGGATGAAAATCATTAAAGCCTGCTGGAAGTGCATACTGTACTATGTAAAACTGTAGAAATAATTATATTCATTAACATTTGCAACCATAGCCATTTGCATATTTTTAATTACTGTATATGCATTAAGTCTCTCAACACCAAATGATAATTGAAAAATCCATATAATACACTGACCATTCTAGTGTATTAATGAAATATATATTACAAAAAATATTTGAATTTCAATGATTATTTAAAAAAGTAAGTCTGGTATTGACAAAAACATGTATCAGTATGTATTTCACTATCAAGAAAAGTTCTACATACCAGACAAAAATCATTAAAATACTACAATTTTATTCAACATTTTACTATTAGATTCAAATTGATCTTTATGCTAGTATTATCCAGTAACTAATTACATAATAATTTAGTTTAAGTACAATATTGAATTATTCTAACTTACCCACTCTAAGTACAGAAATACCACTTGGTAATACATGAGCTCCAGGAATGAGTACCAAATCCGGGTTATTGACACGGCACAGGTTAACATAGAAGCCGCCGGCAGTAATTATCCTTCGAGCATCATCTACAACAGTTAAAACAAGGATTGCGTGAGGTGATATACATTTAAAGTGATGGATGAGCTAAAATAAATAAAGTTCCTGTTAATAACTTTAAAAAAAAAACACAGTACAGTCAGAGAAATGTTCAACCGAGAAGGAAATAATTTTTGTGAAGGAGATAATAAGCAAGGGTTAAAGTGGAAAGAGGTAGGATGAACCACAATGGACAAATTAGATTCCAAGACTAAATATGTAAAGTGAAGTTCACATGGAATTGTAAAGTAAGTAATGAGAACTTGTCTTTAAAGAAAAAATTTTCTTTCTTGACACAGATGCTTAACACAGAGACAAAATAAAAACGCATAGGAACAGAAATAGGTTGCAAACTGTCACTAAACAGCAAGCAAAAAAAAAAAGAAAAAAAAAAAGAAAGGAAAAGAAAGAGAAAAGTATCAGTCAATATGTATAAATAATTTTCTTAAGCCCTAACCATTTTGCCGTTTTATCAGAAACTTGTATCTTGGCGACTGTGTAGCAAAGAGGCAAAAATAGTTGACTAGGGAGGTGACAGACTAGCAATCGAGCCCAAAGCAGGGCATTAGGAAGAGTATCCAGCCATAATTCCCAACCACACTCCGTTTGCATCCACCCCCCAAAATGGGGATTAATAATAATAATAATAAAAAAACACCTGGCATAATTACATCATGGGAACACAAGCCTAAAATAGACGTGGTAAGAATAGATCTAAAAAATTATATGCAATAAAGTAAACAATTCCAATAAAGAAAATATTTGTAAATTATTAAATAATGGTAAATAGAGAGTTCAAATGACATGGAAAGGGCTAAAACGTTTATAGAGCTTGGAGAGAGCATAATCTGTACAGTAAAAGAGATGCTGATATAGTCCCTTTTAAAATACAGAAGTCGAGAATGTAAAAAAGCAACCGTTAGGTGGACAAATGAAAGAAAACATGCTACCCTTGATAAAAAATTAAATTGCAAATGCAAGCAATTAAAAAAAATACCAAAGGAAGTGAAGCAGGAGAGGTGTAAGAATAATAACAGAAAAGAAAAAGGTTATAAATAAAAGTTAGAGAAAACAATCAATAAATATACACTTTCTTTGGAAAAAAGGAACTTAAAGGAAACAAATAAAAAAAATGGGAGAAACCCTAAATAGCAGGATGGGCATAGAAACAAGAGATATCTGATATTAGGATACTTTGAAAGTTTGAAACCAGTGAAGAAAGCATCTGTTAATCTCCAATCAAAGGGAAAATGAGCAAAACTAATAGCCAGAATGCAAGTGTCAGAAACAGTAAACTATTGATATTAGTGAACAGGGTGGTACATAAGTTGTTGCTACTAGTAGGGGCTTAAACAATGAGCAATAGCACAGCACTATTTATTACATTAAGATATTGCCGAAACAATAGAGACACTATCATTTTCTCCTCTGATAATACCCCTCTTGAGGCATATAATCAAAGCAGCAACTTAAAGAGATCAGGGTCAAACTCAAGATTCTCCAATGATGCGTCTGCTTTCCAGCGAAAGTGCACTAAGGTCAAAGGATGCATAGACTTTGTTGTATCCCCTTTTCCAAATGTCAGTACCCGAACTTTCACTTCGACTCACTTTGTTGAAAAATTCACCTCCAGGTAATGAAGACAGCTCTAACTTTCATGACCACACAGTACGTATTTGCCTGGATTCAGTCAACAACACAAATAGCTTCTATGTCTAGAACTTCGAAAGCCACATGGGCAAGCCAATCAGCAAACTATATATGGAAAACAATGAAGAAAAAGTTACAAAATCAAATAATATATAGTGCACAGCTTTCTCTCATGCTTAAGGACAAAAGGTTATGTACCACCCTGTATATAGTATTAAATGTTTTTTAACTAGGGATGAAAATATGGAATGTGTTTAATGGATACATAGTACAGCAAATATGCATAAAAAATTGTTCCTAAAGAAGCTATAATGTATACAATTTAAAATCTTAAAGTCTAGCAAAGAAACTAACTTTAAAGAATGGCAATACAAAAGAATTAAATACAGATGAATCTAAAAATAGCTTCATGAATAGAGCTGCAAAAGTGGGATATAAAACTTAATAAATAAAGATGCAGACTAGTTAATAATAAATGGAGGGAGCTTACCAAAGAACTACCAAGAGTCAACAAAGGTAAACAGATTGCTTTTCTTTACCAGCATACATGAGTTGCTGCAGTGCATCAGCGATATGAAGGACGAAGACATAGTACACAATGCATAAGCTACAGCACTAATGAAATTTCTGAATAGAAGTAATTTCAGCCAGAATCCAAATGACCAGTGACAAAAAATAAGCTTGGCTATCAAGACTTCCATACAGAGATGTTAGTGTGGTACATGCTTCGGTTAGGATCATTGGTTTAAGTGCAGTTTATGAAATAATTGGAAGCTTACTCATACAGAGGGAGACAAAGCTAAATAGAATTGTAATACGGGGTGAGCAAGGTTGCATTAAGAGGGCAAAAGAAGATGCAATTTTGAGAAATACAATGCCTAATGTATCATGGTCACAGACATTCTCTCTCTCTATGGGGAGTTCTTGGGGAACAAGAACAAGCTATACAGAAGGAAAAAATACCAGGAATATATTACAGGGATACAAACAAAACTACCATGCTATTGTAGTTACATATCTGCAAATAGTACAATATAAAATACCCATTTACATGCATGATTAAAACCGTTTTAACAGGAATTCGAGAGATCTAGTGGACAATTCATAGCACATACTTTCATCTATAAAGCAACCAGCATCCATAGCCATCTTTAAAATAGACGTTCCAGGGTTCAACATGAGAGAAGCAGATGAAGCAGATTTGAATATATGCTCCAGCTCTTCTGACGACATCTCTAAAAGTGCCTCTGGTTTTCCTCCGTAAAGTACATCCGATGTTCTGCGAGCAATATCCAACCCATGTTCTGGAAAACAAACTGTACTATGATATACCAGACTGTGATCAGCTTTATATCACAAACTACCTTTTCTACTAGGAGCTAAGACAGTGCTTTCAAGCAAAGGACTTTGGCTTTGGCAGGCGTGATTGCTACTTTGAGTGCATGCAATATCGAACCCTCAACCTGACACCTCAAACTTGTGGATGCTATCACTTTACCATGGCAACCACCATAAAATACCAAACTACCACAGGAAATTCTTGGTATCACTGGTTTACTGACTCCTCTAGTCTTAATCAACCATACCATCATATTCACTTGAAGCAGTAGGGTTGCCACAACTGTACAAAAGAAGCAACAGTTCATCTTGTTCTTAGAATCTACAATGTTAGTCATTTCAAGTCTGTGCTTACAAACCAATACCTATTTTTACAATGTCATTGTTGAGTGATTTTGAATGACACAAATGCTAGTGGTCGAATTGATATCACTGTCAAACCCAATAAAATATCATTTTCATCGAATGTATCTTATAAATAGATTTATAACTGTCGTTAAGAGATTATAATTATATTACTGGACTTGGAGCAGAAAAATTGAATATCTAATCATAATTGAAACATTTACTTAGTAACAGTATCTACGTAGTCCCACAGTCTTGAAGAAAATATTATTAGGTAGAGTTAATAAATTAAAGTAATTTTGTTTCTATATGAATTAGTGATTACCAAAAAAGCATGGAAGAATGAACTATTAATTGTGTGTAAACTGAACATAAACAAAAGACAATAATCAAATGATATCAATTCCAAGGCTCAGTAGATCAATGAGCAAATATGGATATTAACCCTTCCATAATGTACATATATTAAACATACTGTGCACAGAGAAATTCAGGGGTCTTTTCATTTAAAGTCATTCCGACGTTATGCCAATAAATAATTAATAATTTATTAATATATTAAGTTTTCGACCTACCTGGCTGGTGCGGTAAAGTCAAACTGCACGCGCTGAACAGTTTGTGAGGCTGGCAGAAGAATAGTCGCATGACATTGTTGTATGCGTATATACTGTACTGTATCAAGTTAATGGTTTTATTTATTTATTTGTTTATGTATTTAGTTATTTGAAGGAATAAGACTTACTTTATTAACAAAATTACCATATACATAGCTGTAAATATGAGCTTTATGCAAACAAGTTTGATGAGGTTGGCAGAAGAATAGTCACACGACATTGTTGTATACGCATATACAGTATTGAGTAAAGGGTATATTTTATTCATTTACTTGGTTATTTGAAGGAATTAGATTTAATTTATTTACAAAATTACCAAATATAAATTTTGGAGAAAGAAAGAAACCAAAAGGACAGCACTATAAGCACAATAAGAACGATTTTTTAAGAGAAGCACCACTGTAAAGGCTGTGCTTATCACTTTCTCATCTGCTACATTGGTTATTGTGTTCATTCGCTATGAATACATACTTTCAACATCAAGATGTTTTAAGTGCTTTGGCTGGATGACCAGCATCGACAGCGCATCCCAGTAAGCCTCCTGTTGAGTCAAGAAAGATCAAAAAGAAATGTTTAATGCCATGAATACGGGAAAGGGAAGACCCACTTATTCTTGTGTTCATTCGTTGGTGTTTAAGATGTTCGACCCTAAGTTAGATATGGGGCCTGAAGTTATCCAGATGCAAGCCAACCACAGTAGTAAAGGTGAGCGATACTGTGTACTGTAATTTTACTATTTTTATGTTTTAGATTAAAAACTTAGATTATTTTTCTATGTTTTAGAGTATATACTTATAGCATTAGTGGGGGACCTAGGTTCGAATTATAGGTGTGGTCCAACTTAAGTCGTAATCCAAGTTAAGTCAGCTGTCAGGAATGGAACCCTGACGTTAAATGGGGATCCCCTGTATCTGTTCCTGAGGTTTTCCAGAAAATGTGAAGACTTGGCTTCATGATTTTGCTTAGATGGAAGTACTTGGCAGTAATACTATCCGACAAGAATCTTACTTTAACTTAAAGGAACATAGGTATAGTGTAATGCAAAAAAGTAAATAAAAGTAAATATAATAAAGCAATATAAAATATGTTCCTGTCTGTAATTTCACTGTTTGTTCAGCAGCACAGTGTGAGACATGAGTGAGATAATGGTTCATTCATTAATGACGACACCATCAATAACTTTAAAACACATTATATTGCATTTAGTAGAGAGAGCAGAACTTTAAGCACTACTTTGGAAGAAATTCTCCCCACCCCTGGCTTGAGGCTTTCATCATTAAGCATATACAAAGCAAGGACAGATAACTTCACAATGATATTTACAAAACCACAATAGTAAGAATTTTTGCACCAGTAGAAACTAAAAATTATCATTACTGTATTCTAAGGCCTTTATACCTCCTTTCTCTGCAAGAGTACTCTTGCTTCCTATTATATTCCTGGTGGTAAGGAAAAGAGAACTTTTCTTTGGTATTCCTTATGTCATAGAGATGACAACAAAGGATATCCCTGGAAGTGTGAGAGAAAAATTTCCACCCTTTTCCCCACCATGCCACAAGAGTCGACTTAAAGGAATGGGAAGCCAAGAGTGGGTTCATATATTCCTCATCTCTTCAGATGGGCAAGGACAAAGAATCATTCTCTTCTTCCTCCTGCCCTGCCTCACGTCCCCCAATTTTCCCCTCATCTCTTAGGACGATCTACCTCTACTTCCCTAATGGGGAGGGATCATCTTCTTCACTGTGTCTAATTTTAGCCACATTGCAATTGATAGAAAGGATATGGATGGGCATCATGCTACCTTTGGCAGGATATGGTAACATGTTTATAAAAAAAAATCATTTTGAGTTGACGATATGTTTCTCATTCATAATGTACAATTTACATACAGATGAATGATATTACTTTTACCAATATCAAAGTGAAAATATAAATGTTCAAGTATTAAGTGTTGGCACATTGAGCCTCTCTACCAACCAAAACTGCCAGTATTGTTCCCCAAACACAACATCCACTCGAAATATTTTTTTTCTATCTAAAATCTTGAGACTTCACATGTTTACCAAACTATAGAGGTTATTAAAAAAATATACTTTACATAGCACTAATTCAGTAATGAATTATATTATTTAGAGAATTCTGATATATCACAACATCTCGGCATTTACATTTAACTCTTGTAAGTAATTTAATCTGTAAACAGATGAAAAGATTTCTACTGGCAAATACTTACGGCCATGTACTAAAAGTGTTACTTTCTCAGCTAATTTCTTTTGAGCGTTTCTTTTTTCTGGTTTCACCTGAAATATAAAATATGTATGTTACAATATTTGATATAATTGTTATTTTGTTAATGAACGAATCCATGTTTTGTTTACATTGAAAGTAATAAAGATGCCCACTAGGTGGCAGACAAGAACGTTCATAATGCCCTTTCAGTCTCCTA